>PISX010036986.1:0-11441 GCA_004024625.1 Mellivora capensis | reverse complement strand
GCATCTCCACTTCCTCATATCAGGGAGATCATATGATAGTTGTCTTTCTCCGATTGACTTATTTCACTAAGCATGATACCCTCTAGTTCCATCCACGTCGTCGCAAATGGCAAGATTTCATTTCTTTTGATGGCTGCATAGTATTCCATTGTGTATATATACCACATCTTCTTTATCCATTCATCTGTTGATGGACATCAAGGTTCTTTCCATAGTTTGGCTATTGTAGACATTGCTGCTATAAACATTCGGGTGCACGTGCCCCTTCGGATCACTGCGTTTGTATCTTTAGGGTAAATACCCAGTAGTGCAATTGCTGGGTCATAGGGTGTTCTATTTTCAACTTTTTGAGGAATCTCCATGCTGTTTTCCAAAGCGGTGCACCAGCTTAAATTAGCAAACATTCTTTATTGCTGTCTCCCTTAAAAATTGCTCTTGACTCCCAACATATGTTATCTTTTATACCGAGGAGTTGGTTTACCATCTTCAGTATTAGGGGAGAGAGTTGTCAAGATAGATGTTAGATGGGAGTTGACAACTCTCTTTAAGGAGATACTACAGTTATCTCCGTAGAATTTAAGATACTACAGATATCTCTGAAGAATTAATTAGCTACGGGTTGATTGCTATGATGGATAACCCTGGTCTTGAATTTGGCTTCTCATATAAATAAAATAAAATCTAATTTGCAGTTTGAACTTCTAGACTCCATTTTATGAAGTCTCTCCTCTCTTTTTTTATAGCTGCATCTCTGGGGTATATTGTGGGGTAAACTTTAGGCTATGTAATCTGTAGGAAATCGTTAAGTATAAATGTAGGCCACTTATTCTAGAGTAAAAGGAAGCCGCTTTATTTAGAGTAGTATGAATAAAATAGATCTTTATTTTTAAAAAGATTTTATTTATTTTGGAGAGAGAGAGAGCGCACACATGAGAACAGGAGGAGAAACAGAAGGGGAGGGAGAGGGAGAGAATCTTTAGCGGACTCCATGCTGAGAGTAGAGCCTGACATGGGGCTCAATCCCACAACCATGAGATCATGACCTAAGCCGAAACCAAGAGTCAGCTGCTTAATGGACTGCACCACCCAACCATTCCTGAAATATATCTTTAGACAAAAGAAAGAAAAGGAAAACCCAGAAATCTGGGGATGTGCCACAAATCATCAAATAATGGTGTTGGAAATTTCTTTTGACAACTGGCAAAATTTTTGTTTGGCCATGTATTGTCTATTTCATTGTTTTCAATGAGGGACAATGTGTAGGAAACACCTTATATGGGTGAAAAAACCCACTAAAAATCGTTTCTAAATCATTTAATTATTACTTTATAACTGTTAGGGTACCTTCGACCATATGATGAATTCACTGTCACATTTGTCAATCTGCTAATATTTTTTACTCTTTTTGGCTTCACCATCCATCCTTCCTTCGGGTCAGGACTTCCCATCGATTTCTGAAGTCTGTAACTGCTACAAGGCAGTTTGCCTTTTTTATAATGTTATATAAGTGGAATCATAACATATAGAGTTCTGGGGCATCTGGGTGGTTCAGTTGGTTGGGGGGCTGCCTTCAGCTCAGGTCATGATCCTGGAGTCCTGGAATCAAGCCCCGTGTCAGGCTCCCCACTCAGAGAAGAGTCTGCTTCTCCCTCTGACCTTCTTCCTTCTTGAGCTCTCTCTCTCTCTCTCTCTCTCTCTCTCTCTCAAATAAATGAATAAATAAATAAAATCTTAAGAAAACATACATAGTTCTTTGTTTCTGGCTTCTTTGACTTAGCACAATGCTCTTAAGATTCCTCCGTATTGTTGCATGCATCAGTTTATTTTATTATATTTTTTTTGAGAGACAGCAAGAGAAAAAGAATGTAAGTGTGTATGCCAGGACAGGGTGGAAGGGGGAGGCAGAGGGAGAGGGAGAGAGAGAATCCTATGTAGGCTCCACACCCAGCACAGAGCCTATGCAGGTCTCAATCTCGGCACCTGAGATCATGACCTGAGCCAAAGTCAAGAGTCAGGCGCTTAACTGACTGAGCCTCCCAGGCCACCCAGTTTATTTATTTTTTATACCTAAGTAGTATTGAACAGATATGTCACAGTTTACTCAGTAGTTGTTGGATATTTGGGTCATTTCCAAGTGTTTGCTACTATGAATACAGCTGCTATGAACATTTGCGTGCAGGAGTGAGTTGCTGGGTCATATGCTAATATAGTATGGTCATATACTAATATAGTATATAAGCATATGACCCAGCAATTCACTCCTACAGAGTCTGTTTCACTTTACAGGAAACTATCAAACTGTTTCCTGATGTACCATTTTGCATTTCCACCAGCAATGTATGCATTCCGGTTGCTCTGTATTTTCAGCCTTTTTCATGTGAACCGCCCTACTATTTAAGTGGTGTCTCCTTGTAGTTTTTCCTGTATTTTGGTTTTCTTTTGTTTTGCCTCCTTCCCACCCCCACTCATGTCAAGGGCTAACTTTCAATAGATCCCAAGGAGGGAACTGCTCAGCTACACAGCAACCTAGACCCAGAAGCGGGTCCTCTACAAATAGTTTAACCCGAGGTTCTCCTTGAACGTGCCTTGCCCAGTGTGCAAGGATGAGGCTCCCTTTCCAGCCACACCTGCGTCTCTGGAGGAGTGGCTCTCCACTCAGGATGCTGCCCAGGGTACCCCTGCAAGATGCCCTCTCATTTGGCCTCACTAACATTCTGACTTAGAGGTTCAGTTATAATCCTAGATGGTAGCTCCATCCCATTGGCTTCTCCTGAGGCATATATACCAAAATTGCTGAACCTGCCTCATTACGGTTTTAAATGCACTTTCCTGACAGCTCATGTTAAAGGGTCCCACCTTTCTGAGCTAATTATCTTGATGAAATCATCAGGTTTGGTATCTCATGAATAGAATTAGAGTACATTTGATTTGTTTTATAATAGCATCGTGCTATTGTAACAGTATTGTAGAACTGTTGAAACAGTAACATACTAGGTTATTGTTACTTCATGGAAGAAGTGTTTTGGGCGGCGGTATCTTATTTTAGAATCTATTTTTTAAAATATTTTATTCACTTATTTGACAGAGATCACAAGTAGGCATAGAGGCAGGCAGAGAGAGGGGGGTATGAAGCAGGCTCCCTGCTGCGCAGAGAGCCTGATGTGGGGCTCGATCCCAGGACCCGGAGACCATGACTGAAAGCAGAGGCTTTAACTCACTGAGCTACCCAGGCACCCCTATTTTTTTTTTTAATTTTATTTAAATAACCTCTACGCCCCATGTGGGGCTTGAATTCATGACCCTGAGATCAAGAGTCACATGTTCTTCTGAGTCAGCCAGGCACCCCTAGAACCTATTTTAAATCTGCACTAAATGTTAATCACTTTGCCTTGTGTTTTACATCCAACCCCTGCCTCCCCTTTAACCCTCATAACTACCCTATGAAGTATGCTTTGGTCTCCCCACTTCACTGACTGAAGCACAGAGAGAAAAGAGGTTTTCAAATTTGTGTTAGCTTTTCCAGTGACAGTCCCTAGCGTTGTGTCCGTTATAACAAAGGCACAAATCGGTTTTAGAAAGTAACTATCGAGACACCTGGGTGGCTCAGTTGGTTAAGCAGCTGCCTTCGGCTCGGGTCATGATCCCAGCGTCCTGGGATCGAGTCCCACATCGGGCTCCTTGCTCGGCAGGGAGCCTGCTTCTCCCTCTGCCTCTGCCTGCCACTCTGTCTGCCTGTGCTCGCTCTCTCTCTCTGACAAATAAATAAATTAAAAAAAAAAAAAGAAAAAAAAGAAAGTAACTATCGATCCTTCTTGTGTGCTTTCATTTATGTAGGAAACCTGCCAAGAACAACGTAAGATTGCTTCCAGCTTTCATTGCTCCGAAGCTGATGAAAGGTCATGTCAGAAGAGCATCTATCGATCCCTGGACATTAACAAGGATGCAAACGCAGCTCAGGTGGGGGCAGGGGCAGGGTCCAAAGGCCTGGAAGGTCTGAGAGGCTGGGTCAGAATCCCAAAAGGCATTGAACAGAGGTCCCTCAGCTACACATCTCTGAAAAGTCTCAAAGCAGTTGGGGGATTCAACCAGTAAGTACACAGCTTAATCTTAAGTCTTTTTCTTTTTTTTAAAGATTTATTTGTTTATTTGAGAGTGAGCGAGCGAGTGTAAGAGGGGGAAGGTCAGAAGGAGAAGCAGACTCCCTGCAGAGCAGAGAGCCCGATGTGGATGGATCCCAGGACTCCAGGATCACGACCTGAGCCAAAGGCAGTTGCTTAACCAACTGAGCCACCCAGGTGTCCCTAATCTTGTCTTAAAGGGCAAATGCATAGGGAAGGAGAAGGGGAGGTCCCCCCCGCCCCCCACCTTTGGTGACTCCCTTATTCAACTAATTCAGCTGACAGGGATGTGGAAGTACTTACCATGGGCTGGGTTATTCATATCCTTCACCCGCTCAGGGGCAACCTGTGTGCTGTTTGCTCTTGGTGATAGGGACAATTGGCCTTAATGAATAGCCCAAAAGCGTAGGAATGCACCTGTAACAACTGTCCCTTGGCACAACATGTTGTGCATGTTCTTTGGCTCTGGCTCCAGTTCAAGGTCTCCCACTTTCTGGACCCTGCTCTTCCCCTCCCAGCCACCAGGTCCCCAGGGCTCCCTTGCTCTCCCTTTTCTATCAACGTTTCTCTTGGGATAGGACGGAATAATTACACTCAATTCACATACTTGCAATGCTTAATGTGTTCCTGTCCCACGGAATTTGTGTTTTGTAAAATATGTATTTTTAAAATTTTATTTATTTGATGGAGAGAGAGAGAGAGCACAAGCAGGGGGAGCAGCCGGAGGGAGAGGGAAAAGCAAGCTTCCCACACAGCAGGGAGCCCAATGCTGGGCTCAATCCCAAAACCCTGGGATCATGACCTGAGCTGAAGGCAGACGTTTAACTGAGGCACCCAGGCGCCCCAAGGATTCTGTAAAATATTAACCAAAGAATCCCGCAAAGAAGAGTAAAACAGTAGACTGAATAATGCCGGTAGTGTTTGTGTGGAGGGTGATGAGGTAATATGGAGCCTGTCTTGACTTTCCTCCCCTCTAAAATGTCTCAGCTGCTTTACTTCCCTTGTGGAAAGGGCCTTCCATTTCGTGCCTGCCTTCCCCTAGCCAAGGAACAGGGCTTGGACAGCAAATGCAGAAAGCAGTAATCATGTATTAAGTTCCCTTTACGTACTACGCACTTTTACCATGCCTTGCTTAATTTTCACAGCCCTGCAATGTAGGTATTATTTTCATGTTATTTAAAATACTTGACTTTAGGGGTGCCTGGGTAGCTCAGTCGCTTGGGCATCCAACTCCTGGCTTCTGCTTGGGTGGTGATCTCAGAGTAGTGGGAATGAGCCCTGCATCAGACTCCCCATTTGGTGCAGAGTCTGCTTGAGATTCTCTCTCTCCCTCTGCCTCCTGCCTCTCCCCCCAACTCATGCCCTCTCTCTAAAATAAATAAATCAAATCTTAAACACCTGACTTTAAAAAGTGAGATGACATGTGCAAGGTCACACAGCAGAACTGAGATTAGAACCCAAGGTCAGACGAGGCCCCTGCTCTCTTCCTATCACAAGGCCACCTCTTCATTAGTATTCATTCTAAATTAGTTTCTGATCAATCCTGAGTGAACCTGAAGTGAACGGGAATAGGGACCACCCTCTGTGCCCCCACCCCGGATCCCCACTCCATTAATCCAGAAATACCCTGTATTTCTCCCTGGTCTCCAAACAGGGACTGGGTGTGAGTTATCAACCTAGAAAAACAGCAGACACATTCTGACATTTAGCCTACTATAGTTCCAAAGTTAAACTTTGGAAAAATTTCATGACTTCCTCCAAAGTCCTTATTTAGCTGAATACCTTATACCAATGGGTATTCACTGCTAAACATGTGCACTGAATGCTCTAGCAAGATCCAATTTTCTCTCAAGGGTGAAGGGGGAATATAAGCCCCATTCCTTTTTCCCACCCAGTAAAACATGCACACTTTCAGATGCTGTGATGGGATGGAAATGAAAAATAATGTCTGCACAAACATGCTTTAAACTACCAAGGACACTTATTTTCATTACTTACTTAACTAAGCCCTCCCCCTAACCCCCATGCCCATGCTGCCGCAACGCTGGTCCCCTCTTGTTACAGGGATGCCATCTGGGGACCCTCAGATGGTGGGCCGAAGACCTGTAGTGCTTTCCAAGGAGTAAACCAGTGCGGCTGGCTGGACCAGCCACCCGGAAATACTGGAGCAGGGGCCTCGCTTTGTGAGGAAGGCCACACGTCCTGCCCTCGTCACTGGGTCTGACACGGCACTAGGGTGCTGCCCGTGGGTCGGACGAGGGAGCTGGCTCCAATCCTGTCGTGAGGGATTTAGCCAGCCTGCCAAGGCCTATCTGCTGGGCCCGACTCTGATGTCCTTCCTGCTGAGTGGCAGGTGCTACCCCAGGATGTTGCCACCAAGCTTTCTTCACAATTGTCAACATGGCCTTCACACCAGCCAGCATAGCCATCTACTGGGTGGCCTTGAACCCAGGCAGCCCTCTAGGTGGCTTTTCCATGGCTCCATCCCAACTTGCCACATAGAACTCCAGGAACCATAAAGCAGGGTAATCGTCCTTCCAAAACTTGGAGAGAATGAAGGTAGAGAGCCCAGGGCCAGGTGGCTGCTCATTGGGCATGGCTGCTAGGAAACCAGAGACCACAGGGCTGGGGACGGAGCCAGTAGCTACCAGGAGGTGCAGGGCCGAGGAAGGGCACAATTTGGGGGGAAAGGCACCTTTCTGATCTGCACTATCACACTGCGTGCTTCCCCCGGATGCCACTCTGGTCCTGGAGAGGAGCACACCTCCTGATTCAGGTGCCTGTGTCTTCGTAGGCACGGTTCACCCAGTCGACACTCATCCCACACTCACCATTTTACTGACTCCTGGGGAGGGAGGCAGATTCAGGTAAGACTACAAGAATTTCATCAGCGGTCTGACCAGAAGGCCATCCTACAGGGGTGACTGCTCCTGAAATCCACCTGTCGTGCCACCAGACTCTGCGTACCCTTGTGACCTGTGAGCCAGACCCTGCTGATCAGAGATCGAGAAGGGGGTAAGCAGAACCCAAGACGCCCTCTGTGTTTCGGGGAAATCACAGCTCCTGCCGCCCTCCCCTGGACTGTGTCCTTCGGTGCATGGACACAGACCCCAGCCACTGATTATCCAGGCTCCTTCACTGGGGCCGCAGGAGGTTTGCAAAGCTCACGAGACCTCTCACCTCACAGAGCACTAAGAACTACCATCCATGAGAGAGCATGAGAGAGCAGTCCAGAAGGCTGACATGAGGTCAGAACAGGAAGGCCCAGGACTGCTAGCTGCTGGGTACATGAAAGAAGTGAAGCCCCCAGGACCAGGACGACAGGAAATGGGTTTATCGTGTGTGGCCTTGCCCTGCCTGTCTACTGAGGAAGTCTGAAGGGTTCTCAAAGTGGCTCCTTCGGACAGAGTATGGGGTGCGGGGACCGAGGGGGAGACCTGAGGAGGTAAGGACTTTTGGAGGGACCGCCTCAGTTACAGGCAAAGGACTTTAGGCTCAAATGTGTTTGGTGTGTTTCCCCCTCTAGAGCTGTAACTTCTCACCATACCAAGGTCGAAAACAAACCACACACGGCTCTCTGAAGTTAGAAACCAAACCCTGCTTTATAAGGCTGAGTGGCCATCAGTGGCTTCTCTGCAGAGATAAGAGGTACCAGCCGGTGAACCTTCCTCACCTTCTCCCCATTCCCACCACCCCTCCATCCCTCCAGATACCCATCTCTGCAATTCAACCACTTCAAAAAAATACTTTGAGGAAGGGGCTGGGGCTCAGGCTGGCTAGCCGGCCGGCCGGCCAGTTCCCATGAGGTAGCTAACACCGGTGCTCCCAGGTAGAGGGGCTAGTGGAGAGACGCCAGTCACAAGCTCACGGCAGCCAGGAGTGAGTCACCGGTTGACTGGGAGGTGGGGGAAGCAGAGAGTCTCGAGGTCTGCCCAGAGTACTTCATCAGAGGTAACATCTGGGTGGAGAGGCTGGGCTCTTTGCTGGTGTCCTCTAGATCCTTGGAAGAGCTGGGTTTCCCGGGGAGAGGAGAAAGGCCAGTTTGGGTCTTCTTGGGCTTAGGGATGGTCCCGTCTTCAGAGAGCGGTATGCTTCCCTCGGAGAAGCTGTGTTTCCTGAGACAGGTGGGGAAAGAAATGGCTGAGATGGCTGTGTAGCTGGGACTTTAGCCTGTGATCTGCCTTCAGAGTCCAGACAGGCATTTCCAGCCTTCCGGGGCTACACACCATGACTATATGGAGATAGAACCACAAAACACATCTTCTTTATCTAAAGGCGGAGAGCTTGGTGCAAATGTGAACAAGTGAGAGGAGGGCTCAAGGAGCCCGCAGGTGGTGGGCACAGCTGAGAGGGGCTGCGTGGGCAGGTGAGCCACGCTCCAGCTCCGCTGCGCTGGGCACACGGGGAGCCACCAGGCAGAGACGGTGGCCGCGTTCCCACCCCCAGCCCCTAGTGAAGAATGCTGAGCTCATCATCATCTGGGAGGAGAGGAAGAAGAAAACTCCCTGAACTCACAGCCAGCACCCTTGCCTTGCCCAGACAGCACTCACCCCAGCTTGCCAGTCTCGGACTTGGAGAGCGCACTGAGTGCCACATCACCCTTCGGGATGGTCAGAAGTGATGTTGGGAGAGACCACTAAAAGCAAAGGAAGCAGTGAGGCCAAAAGGGCTAGTCAGGCGGGAGTGCTCAGGGTCCTGGGACTCTCTCCCGGTTCCACCTGAGTGATTGTGGGGCTCGCCTCTTCCCTACCCTTCAGGCATGGGCCCATGTGGGACAAAAATCTTTTTCTCCAGATTCGGACCAGAAGTTGAGGCTAAAAGCACTCTGACCCTTGAAAGAAAGGCACCCAGGGAATCCTGGAGGCCATTATTCCCCTGAAAGGGAAGGTTTTGGAGACACAGAGATAGGGGAGAAGTGAGAGGGTCTAGACCTACAACCAACCCATGCTGTGCTCTTAAGCTGCAGGGCTGAGGCTGCTGACTGGAGGTGCCCCCCGGCCCCGCAATGGCGTCACTCACCACTGGAGCAGAATCCGAGATGGCCCCTGTGTGGAACCCTTTGTAGCACCAACTTCGAAGGAGATCTACTCCTAGGACAAGATGAGCAGGGGTGGGACTTAAGAGGGTGCAATCAACTGATGGACTCTTCCTGTCAGGGAGGCCCATTTCTTAGCCTACTAGGATTTAATCACTCACTACACACGGCCTCCTGTGGGCAGGGAGGATCCATCACCTTTGAGCTTGTTGCCATGGTACTTCTGTTCCCACTGGGTGGTGAGAATGTTGAAATATCGTGGCTGCTCAAAAAAGCGGAGATAGCGAGAGGAGATTCGAGAAGGAAAAATTCGTTCAAATTGCCCACGGCGAGAAAACTCATCCTCCATCTCAACCAGAATCCGCACATCATCTGGCGTCAGGACGTCCAGCACAGACGCATAGAAGTCCTAAGGCCCAAGGAACAAAGAGGAAGAGAGTGTAACAGGAGGTTGGGCGGGAGGGTATGGTGAGCGCCGCTCTGAGGTCCTAAGGCTGCAGGACTCAAGGCAACACCGAGGCTGACTAGTGGGTCAGCTCGGGACCCCATCTGTTCCCAGGCCTACGGTGTCCTGCTGTCTGGAGAAGATACTCCAGAGCACAGAGGTTTTAAGAGGTTTGCTGGATGGAGTCAAGATCAGAATCTAGCAACTGAGACTCGACAGCTGCCTTTGGACTACTATTCTCATCTACTCCAAGAAGACAGCGAACTCCCCTGGGGCTCAGTGCACCTCAAGGGAAGAAACCCAAAGGGTCGACAGCTCAGACAACAGGGGACAGCTACAACAGCATCGGGCAAGGAGCAGTGGTACCACGTGGTAAAGGCCGTCAACTCTCTCCCGGAACCACGCACAGGCCAGCAGATCCCTGCACGCCAAGGGACCCTGAAGCTGGGTTAGGAAACTCTGTCTTGGAGAGGGAAAACTGCTTGCCTTGGGCTCCCACATGTCTCACCAGGGAAACTTTCTGTTGGCACTTGGGGGTGGAGGGTAATCTCCTACCTGATCAGGAATTTTCTGGGTCAGGTAATAGGCTTTCTTCATCTTCTGTGCAGTGAAATGCTCCGGGGCCACTCGACATTTATCCCTGGGGGAGCTGGGCAGGCTAACTCGGTGGATGGAAGAGAAACAAAGGGTAAGGTCAGCAGCTTCGCATCCTGAGGACACGTGGAAAGAGCGTCCCTCTCAGGACCCTTAGCGTGGCTGGGGGAGGAAGAGAACTCTTGCCTGGGGTCAGGAGGCTCACTGGGGCACCAAGGTTAAGTGGTTTGTTGGAGGGAGTCACCCCCTTCTCGAGAGAAGACAAAGACGCTGGGACAGACACTGTTACTTGCGTAGATGGGACAGCGATGCACTCTACGCAAGTAGCCTGAGCACTGAAGAGGAAGCAGCACGGAGTAACTAGAAGGGTTCAAGGTGCCCTCACGGGCTGGTAAGAAAAGAGGAGCCGGGAAGGACCGCCGCGTGCGTGAGTTTGGTCGGATTTGGTGGGCAGCCCCTCGATACCCAGCTCAGCACTGGCTGTGCGACCCAGGCACACTCCAGGACTCCCTACCCTGCTTCCCAGCCCCGGCACCACCACTACTGTGCACAGACGTGAAGATGGCCTCCACAGAGCCCATGGGGCAGCGGATGTCAAGTGACAGCCACAGCCAGAGCCACACCGGAGTCCACGAGATGCGGTGGGGAAAGCAAGTGTTGTTCCCAGTGAATTGGGACTGGAATCCCAGCTCTCCCACTCTGTAGCTGAATAACCATGGGTGGGCTGCCTAATCCCAGGGATTTCCAGTCTCCTCATCTGTCAGCTGAGGACACAGATACCAGCTCGTGCGCTGAGTTGGAGAGGAGTTACAGTTTTCTCCTGACACACAGTAAGGTCCCAACCAAGTATCAGCTCCCTCCCCTCAAGAGTGGTTCCAAGAGGGGCACCTGGGTGGCTCAGGTCATGATCCCAGGACCTGGGATAGAGCCCACATCGGGCTCTCTGCTCAGCAGGGAGCCTGCTTCCTCCTCTCTCTCTGCCTGCCTCTCTGCCTACTTGTGATCTCTATCTGTCAAATAAATAAATAAAATATTTTAAAAAAATAAAAATTGGTGGGAATGCAAGCTGGTGCAGCCACTCTGGAAAACAGCATGGAGGTTCCTCAAAAAGTTGAAAATAGAACTACCCTATGACCCAGCAATTGCACTACTGGGTATTTACCCTAAAGATACAAACGTAGTGATCCGAAGGGGCACGTGCACCCGAATGTTTATAGCAGCAATGTCTACAATCGCCAAACTATGGAAA
>PISX010036985.1:0-12441 GCA_004024625.1 Mellivora capensis | reverse complement strand
AAAGTATTATAAAATCAGGGCATGCCCATTATTTTTGTAGACCTGTTATTGCACACTTAAAAGACTGCAACATAGTGTTAATCTAACTTTCATGTGTACTGGGAAACCGGAGAATTCATTTGACTTTATTGCAATATTTGCTGTATTGCAGTTGTCTGGAACTGAACCCATGATGTCTCTGAGGTGTGCTTCTGAACTCCTTTTTATATGCTGCGGAAATATCTTCACAAGGAGTCCTCTGTGACTTGGGTCTTGTGACCCAAGTCACAAAGTTTGGTAGACAAAGTTTTTATTTGTGTGGCCTGCTTCTCTAGGTAGTTATCACATGGTAATTTACCAAAATATTTTAAAATGAATTTATGGAATGGATGAATAAATTGTCTATTATCCTCCCTGAGGATAGGCAAAATTAATTTGGATTTCTGTGTTCCTCTTAAGGCCTAGCAGAAGATTATGTGTATTCAACTGGTATACTGGTTATGAAATGATTCTGTAGTTGTCATCTTAGACTGTTACTTGGGAGGTTTGATGGGACTTGGAGGAAGATGTCATCAATGGAATGTTCCTTCTGTGCTCCAGGAGAAAGTTGAATGCAGTTAAGATGTTGCTTACAAAGATTGTGTGATTGGAAGCTGTTGAAGTACTCCACAGGTAGCCACATGTAGGGATTTCATGTCCTTTCAGAAGTCATAGCAAAGTACAGTTGACGATTGAAAAAAGGCACTGAACAGAATATAGTCAAATGTATAATGGTGAGTATTTACCAGTTCCTGGTTAGACAGAGTCAGTAAATTCAATCATATGCCTTCATGGTGGAGACATGACATTAAATTTGAGGTAATCTTCCATGAGATACCACTCATGCCTACCAAGTTTAAGAATAGGCCAAACTGGGGCCATCTGCCTGGCACAGTCAATAGAACATGCAACTCTGGATCTCCGGTCTGTGAGAGCTAGAGTGCCGTGGGGGGGCGGGGGGTTAGACGGGTAAGAGATTACTTAAAAAAAACAAAATAGGTCAGATTGAGCTGATCAGTGGAGAAGCACTGGGAGGTAATCATCCCTCATTTAAAAAGATGTTTTATAATGGTGTCAATTTTGAAAACACTGTTTTAATTTACCCTGGGCCATATTAATTACACAGTCCCTACTGGGCTCACTTGTTTTCATTTAAATTAGCTGTCTGGATTCTGTAGGCATTTGTATGCTATAGTGCTGGAAGCCAGTTACTTATATGAGTTTAAAACCCCAAAACATAATAGATTTTCTGAAGGCAACCTCCATGTCACATATTTTTCTCAGATTCTCCATAGCAGAAGGGATTCTTCTGGACACATAGCTGGCATGCAATCAATATGTTGAATTTGAAACCTACAGTTCACTGATGTCTTCCTTTGACCATAAGCCAGTTCTGGAGCCATTGTGGTCATGATACATAAGGATCATAGAGGATAGTATCTGAAGTGGGTTTGGGTTTTGGCCCTGTTACTTTTTAGCGTTGTACAAAGGGCAAGTCGGTCTTCTTCCTAAGCATCTCATCTATATCATAGAGGTATAATAATACTTTACAGTTGTCATGTGTATTCAGTGAGATCTAGTTTGTTGAGTGTCTCGTGCTTAATCAATGCTTAGTCAGTGTGCACCCTTGAGTGCATTCCCCTTTCCACTTTGCTGTTTCCAAAGGAATGCTCTCATCTTAGACATTGCTGGAACCAGTCCACCATGTTTTGATTGCCAGTGTCCAGAAGCATCCTCTCTTCTTCAGCCTGACTCTTCCACTGATTTTATAACTTAGATTTCACTCAAACTGTAGTTACCTTGATCGATTATTTCTAGAATTTCCTCTGCTTTTCAAGTGGAGAGTTTGAAGTTGAAATCTGGATTTGCTAACACCTTAGGAAATTAATTTCCTGTGACAGTGCATGAGGCAGATGGCATCCTCTGATTCTTCTAGCTGTACTCTGAAGGGTGAAGGTTGTTTGCATATTTTTCTTTTTTGAGGATACCCTTTCTTGTGAATGAAGAACATGAAAATAGAACTCACTGCCTACTCCGCTTCTGCTTGGAAAAGTGCCCTTCAGCTCTGCTCATCTGTATCCATCCTTGAAACCTTTGCACAGCCCACTTCTCTTCCTAAGGCCACCAAACTCCCTCCTTCCATCTGACAGCACATCTCCCACACACCTTACATAAAATTGGGAAAGAAAGGTCCTTACACTTCACCATGTCTAATTTTTTAAATCACTATTTTTCCGATGAAATTGGCTCAGTTTTCCTCAAGGAAAACTGTTTTCCTCAAGGAAAAAGGGATTAGGGGTTCATAGGCCAGTATTAGAACATGCATTGTATCTAAATATAACAGTCATTAATACATGCCTGATGTAATAATTTAAACATTATGGAAACACTTAGATTAAAATTAATAGTGTTTTCTCTCAAGCTCGAATTCTGCCCTCTTTAGTGTATTTACTGTTTAAAAAAATGTAATGCTTATTATTCACTTTATTTATTTTTTACTTATGTAAGATTATACCAGTTTTATACATATGGAATTTTATTGTGAAGACAAGATACAATGTAAGTTTTTTCACATCATTCTATTTCATGAATACACTTTATTTATTTATTTAGGGGGAGAGAGAGACTATGAGAGGCAGAGGGAAAGGGAGAGAGAGAATCCCAAGCAGGCTCTATACACAGCACAGAACCTGACACGGGCTCCATCTCATAGCCCTGAGAGCATGACCTGAGCCAAAATTAAGAGTCTGATGCTTAATCAACTGAGCCACCCAGGCGGCCCTATTTCATGAATACACTTTCAAGTGAGCACTCAAAAGTTGCTCAGTTTCAAAAATGAATGTATTATATTTCATATTAAGAATGTACCATAATTTAGTCAACCGTTTCCATATTGAGAGCTGTCCTGATTATTCCATTTTTTTTGCTAACAGAATAATGCTTTCATAAAAATTCATATATCTATATAACTACATTTTATTTTTGTTTTTAAAACGAATTGCCTAGGTTGGATTGCTTGGTCAAGGATATCTGCATTATACATTTTAATCCATACTGCCAGAGGGCTATTCAAAAACCTTTGGCAGTTATACCTTTCAATAGTATGTGGGTCGATTTATTTTTACTTAATTGCTTCTTGAGATGTTAAAAATTTTCAGTTGGAAGGAAATATTTCACCTTGTAAACATTTTGTATTTTATTAATTCTTCTGTTTGAGCATATTTTCCCATATTTATTGGACTTTTGCATTTTATTTTCTGTGATTGCCTCTTCAAATACTTTACCCATTTTAGTGGTTTGTCTTTTCTAATCAGTTTGAAAGAGCTCTTTGTAAATTAATGATAACTATTCTTTATCTTTCATATATATTGCAGATAGTTTGTATGTTGTGAAGTCTTTTTATCTTTTTATTTTGTATTAGTATCTTTTGCCCTAAAAGTTTTATGGAATTGAATAATTTTTAAGATGGCTTCTATGTTTTCTGCTTTCTTAAGAAATCTTTGACAAGAGTGGATATTTTATTTTAAAGATTTCATTTATTTGACAGAGAGAGAGATCACAAGTAGGCAGGCAGAGAGAGAGGGGGAAGCAGGCTCCCTGCTGAGCAGAGAGCCTGATGCAGGGCTTGATCCCAGGACCCTGAGATCATGACCTGAGCCGAAGGCTTCAGTAAAGCCAAAGGCAGAGGCTTTACCCACTGAGCCACTCAGATGCCCCAAGAGTGGATATTTTAAATAGAGGATTTTACAGACACACTTTTATACTTTTTCTCATCATGGAGAACTCATTTAGATTTAAAAGCTTTAGACTACATCTTCATTGCACAAGAAGAATTTTCTCACTGTGTATTCTAATGTGGTTTTTTTTTGTTTTGTTTTTTTTGGAAGTATGTCCTCATCAATTACATCTTTAAATTGGCTGTACCAGTTATTAATTTATTGCCTGTTAGTCCAAAATTTACCCTTCTTGCTATGCCTTGTGATACTGGAGCTGGACCCTATAGACCTTTTTTTCTTGCTGGAGTGATTTTTGTAAAGTGAGAACAAGAGGAAGGGATTTTTTTTTTTTCCTTCTTCCAGTGTGCTATGGCAGCCAGAATATTGGTCTGGGGTGTGTGTGTGTGTGTGTGTGTGTGTGTTTATTATATGTATGTGCAGGTAGAAGTAGGAGGTGTGCTCACCTCTGCAGTTCTCATGGTTCAACAGAGGCTTTAACCCTCCAGCAGACTTTTCCTCTGTTCAGCAGCATGCTACCCCTGTGGTCCAGCCATGGTGGTTGACCTGTGGTCAGCTAAGTTTTCATGGATGATCTGTGTGTTCATGTAGCAGCCATATCTTTCCTCAGAGGTGTGAATCTCCAGCCTGTGGAAAGGGCTCCTACAAGGTTCTAAATTTCTTCCATGTTTGTTCATTCTCGGTCCTACGAATAGCAGTTTCATCCTGCAATTGTCTCTCCAATCGCTGCTATTGTAGTACTGTCACTACAGTTGCTGTAGAATCTTCTTTTACTCCATTTGGTAATATTAAATTGTTAAATTTTCCCTGTTTAATTACTGGTACGTTTTCTGTCTCCTGACTTGACCCTCTCTGATATGCAAGCATAGTTGTGAGATTTCTGGGAGAAATACAGGATAATCCCGTCTCCTGTGCAGCAGTGAGGAAAGGTATAGTTTAGGTTTACCTGAAAAGATGAAGTTACGAATATTAACCACAGAGGCAAGTGAAGGCATATGATAAAGCTCCCAAATACAGAACCCATAGTAATTTCCCAACCCAACCACAAAGTAGTACTTTGTGTTTTGCCTGAAGATGTTCACGATAACTTAGGATCACCTCTACTTTTACTTAATTAATATGTTCCTTTCAGCCAAACCATTTTTAATAAATATTTTGTATAGTTTTAGATTTACAGAAAAATTGAGCAAGGAGTATAGATCAATCCATTTTTAAACTTGTTTAAAAATTAACTTTATAAAATGGTAGGTAATATAAATTTGCCATAAATAGAATTTATTAAAAAAAGTATTAAAATGTTCATGTAGCAACTAAAATTATATCTTGTAACATGATATGTATTATACTTTGAGAAAGACTAGACCAGAATCTCTCTCTTTGCTTAAAAGATTTTACTTATTTGACAGAGAGGGACACAGCAAGAGAGGGAACACAAGCAGAGGGAGTCAGTGAGGGAGAAGCAGGTTTCTCACTGAGCAGGGAGCCTGATGTGGGGCTCGATCCCAAGACCCTGGGATCATGACCTGAGCCGAAGGAACGACTGAGCCACCCAGGCACCCCCTAGACCAGAATCTCTCTTGAAGCATGTCTTTTCTATCCCTAAGATTCTGGAGTATAAGCAGGCTATGTTTGTATACTTCTTTGTTTGAGGAAAGTGTGACTATTGTTTCAGTAAGTATCTTCTATAAACAACAGAAATACTCCTATATACATCTATATTTGCATTTGTGTACATATCTATACATCTTTCTATGGCTAATATCTCTGATGTCTTAATCTACATACCATCATTTCCCTAGGAATTTGCTCACTTAATCAATGTATTGGCATAAGTCAGCCCTATTATCCCTTATCTGGTCTTTGACTTTCCTACTTTCCTATTTAAATCATAACCTGAAAGGACAAAATCAAATTGCTCTCTCCATCCTCTCACTCTGTAGCAGTCAACAGTGCTATTCATGATTCATCAGAACTCAAGAAATGCTTTCAGCGAAGATGATGAGGAGGAAATTTAAAGGATTTTCTATTTTTTGAGTTCAGACAAAGCATGTGAGGTTGCTGTTGCCACAGTAACAGATTGGTCTGTTAGTCCATAGCTTTGTTTTTAATAATAGGTAGCTGGGTTCTGTGTGTCTGTGTGTGTATGTGTATTTGTGTACATTTCTTCCACCACTGTTAGATTTGCGAATTTTTTTGTAATGGTATATGCGTATATAGATTCATTGAAGAAATAAACCACATATTTTTGTACTCCTAGGGAATAGATTGTTCTCCTTTTTCACTAATACCAACAGTATTGCAATGAACTATATGTATATTCTTCCTTGAACATGTAAAAAATCTCTAGGTACCTGAAGGTAGAATAGGTGGGTTGAGGTTATTATTAATTTTCAACTTTATGGGATGTATCAAAATTGATTGTATGAATGTATAAGCAATATGTTTCTATTTCCCCATATCATATCCAAAACTTAATTTCATGAATCTTGTTAATTTTGTCCAATTAAATGAATGTGTGAAATAGTATCACATTTTAACTACATTTTCTCAATTGGTAGTGAAATACAGTGTTTCTATATTTGTTGGCCATTTATTATTTTTCTTCCTTTGTAAAGCCCTGTTGTTATATCCTTTGCTCACTTTTATGATCTTGTGTCAGCCTGTGGTATGTCTTGTTTTGTTTTTGTTTTTTTGGTATGTCTTTTTTATTTGTATACAGAAGTTCTGTTTTTCCTACACAGAATTTCATCAGTTAGAATAGATCAGGTTATGCTGTATTAACATCTTCCAAATCTTAAGGACTTAATGCAACGGATAATTTTTTTTTTCATGGAGTGTCTGTTGTGGGTTCCCAGATGGTTCTTCAGGAAAGCTGTCCTCCATACAATCACCCAGAAATCTATGTTCCTCTGACATTTCAGCACAAATCTTCCTCCATAATTCCTGTGGTAGGAAGGAGAGAGCTGGGAAGTGTTGCTTTGGCAGTTAAATTCTTTTTTTTTTTTAAGATTTTATTTATTTATTTGACAGACAGAGGTCACAAGTAGGCAGAGAGGGAGGCAGGAGGAGAGAGGGGAAAGCAGGCTCCCCATTGAGCAGGAGCCTGATGTGGGGCTCGATCCCAGGAGATATATATATATATATATATATATATATATATATATATATATATATATATATCATATATCATATAAATATGGTTTTCCTGTTTAAATAACAATAGTTTTAAATAGTAGTAATATTCACATGTAACATTACCTTGCCACTATAAAGAGAATGACTTTAGAATTTTACAACTAAGAATGGTATTACTAATTTGAGCAGGGCTCACTCTTCACATGATTTAGCTACTGAGTATCAATAGTCACATGACTTACCTATTTTGACCCACTGATAATGATAAATTATATTAACATATTTTCCTATTAAGGTGTTTTTGCATTGTATAATAAAACCTACTTGGTCTTATTACACTTGTAATAATGTTTATGGGTTCAGTTTACTAAGACTTTTCCTGTGTTTTTAGGTAATAATTGGTCTAAATTTTTGTTCTCTTTGTGTCTTCTTACATTTTGCTGTCAGGATTATGCTGGCTTTGTACAATGGGTTGAAAAGTTACAATTTTTTAATTTGTATTATAATAGTTTAAATGGCATTTGGGTTTTCTCATAATTAAAAATCTGCAAGGAATCAGAATAATTTTTGGAACTGGGATTGATTTTGAATATACTTCTCAATTCCTTCCACATTCATTATTCTAATAAGTTTTCTTACCTTTTTGGGTCAATTTTGGTGCTTCTTATTTTCTTAGAAAATTACCTATCTTGCTGTAATTTTCAAATATATAAGCACAGAATTATATTTTTTATTCAACTATTTAAAATATACCTTGGCATGATGCTTGTATTCTTTCCTGTATTCCTATCTTTGGGGTTTATATTCTCTTTTTGTTATATTTTTATTAGCTCTTCCTGCAATTCTAATTTGATGTTAGTTTTTATAAACTACTAAATACTTATTTTTGTTGCTCATTTAATGATAATATCAATTATAGTATAAAATTTCATGAAAAATTAGTCCATATCTCATAAGTCTTGACATAAACTATTCCCTTTGTTGTTGTTATATACAACTTGTAAAATCTGTTTTAATTTCTTCTTTTGCCCCAAAATTATTTTAAAAGTCTTTTCCATTTTTAAAATAGTTCATTTTTTTCCCATTGGCAGTTTTTTAAATTTCATTAAGATCATTGATTTTTTTTTGTTTTTGCTTTGAAATGTTTTGAAATTTATCTTGGCCTAGTATGTGTTCATTTTAATAGTATGTGTTCATTTTCTAAAAAAAATTTGAAAGAATATGTTGTCTGTATTTGTAGGACACAGAGATTGCTCTACATTATTCTGGCTTGTTCCCCTGTTGTCCCAGTGTTGATCCCTTGCAAATCATGGTCTACACTGTAGCTGAGGAGCATTAAGGAGAAGGCTCACGAAATAAACTGGGGGTTGAGCTATTTAGACACAGGGTTAAGGATCAAATGTCTGTAGTTCTCTGAGACATCAGAATTGCCTACTGATCTCTTTTTTTGTTTCCTTGTACATGCCTTAGCATTCTGCATTTTTCATTATATCCTGATTTCTCTTGATCTTAGAATATTTTGTATATAGTAAACAGTGGGTTCTAGTTAGAGTTGGGGGCATATTCCTTATTCTTTTCATATTTAGTAGGTTTGTCTTATTGAAAAGTGCATTGGGACACTGGGTTGAGCTTTTGTATTTTTGAACAGTTTCTCTGATGTTAATGAGGTCAATGTACTTTATTCAAAATAGGGCTATTCTTAGTTCTTATTGGCCAAGGATATTAGGGTTTTCTGAAGACACTTGAGAATTAGGAGGTTGGTACATAATTAACTATCACAAGTATTTTTCAGTTAAGTAATCTTTTTGTTGTTTTTCATAAATTAAAGTTAAGGGAAAGGTTCTGCATTTTAAGTCTCATAAATTTGATCCTTGGTTTTCTGACACTAGGTCAGATTTTCTCAGTGAACTACTCTTTTAAATTTTGTAAATTTCTTTTGCAGTGCAAAGGGTACAATTTTGCTATTACATTAAGGTAAAATTCTGTGAAGTCTGCTGTTTTTTGGTTTTGCCAGTTTTGTCAGCAGAATCTCATTATTTGGGATTGGGCATATATTATTTTAATTTTTGGTAACATAATTATATAGTATTTCCTACAAAAGGTATACAGGTGCATGTATCTATGTGAAATCTAGGCACCTCAGTATTTTAAACCTCAATATTTTAAAACACAACAAAGGATTAACTAAGGATTACTGAATGGGATGAGAAATAGATGTGGTTTACTAGAGTTCATTTATGCACAATTACGTAAAAAAACCACTGGCAAATATAGTTTGGTTCTGGGATAAATATTTATTCCATTCTTTTTTTTTTAAGATTTATTTATTTTAAGGGGAGAGGGGCAGAGAGAGAGAGAAACCCAAGAGCACTCTGTGCTGAGCTCAGAGTCCAACAGGGCTCGATCTTAAGATCCTGAGATCATGACCTGAGCCAAAACCAATGTTGGATGCTCAGCTGACTGTGCCACCCAGACCCCTCAATTTTTATTCCATTCTTCCGGAGGAATTGGGTAAACCAAAAGTAGGAAATGGCAAAGGATGATGTCTCTTTCTTGGTTCTGTTTGGAAAGCTTTTTTGATTATTCTTATTCTACCATTTTTACTGATTCTTTTATGCATTCTGTACTATGTATACCCTATACACACTTTTTTTTACAATTTTTTAAAAAGAGTTCTTAGTACTAAAACTAGAGAATTTTCAGTGTTTTTTTTCCGTCTGTAGTTGCTCAAAGTTCAGACTTTAGAGAATCATCACTGACCATATCCTTGGATGTAGCAATCTCTATTCCTATGTATAAAGATGTTAGGGACGTTTTCTTGTCTCACATATACATAGCACACATGCACAGAACTCTTAGAAGGTGTGCATGAATAAGCAGGATATTCATTTACTGCTGTCTGTATCAAACACGGGGACTGACAGAGTCCAGAGTCAGCAACATGTGTCCAAGGTGTCTTCGTTTTGTGTTCTTTTCCTCCATCTGAATTCTGTCTCATCTGGGCTAAAGCAGTAGGTGGGGATGAAAGTAAACAAGTTTCAGGTTACATACATCCTGAAAACGGCTTTCTTCTAGAATTTGTTGATTCTGTTTCTCTGTTTTATACTATTAAAATCCCCTGTCCACTGCTGCACAGGATTTTTGCACTTAACCACCTCATTACCTCATCCCTCCCCCCCTCCCATACGAGAGGGATTGTTTTAGCCTAATTTTGATACAAACATGTAAGTCGGTATTGGGAAATACTATGTAAAGCCCCATCAGTCTATCATAATTTGTACTTTGGAATATTCTGCTTTCCACATATGTCTGTTTTTCCCACAGTTTCCTGCACATTTTATTTTGTGTGCTCACTTAAAACAACCTTGCAACATTTATTCTTGCTTGTACGTGTGTTTATAATTTTTTATCTTTAAGAATTCTTAATATTCTATCAAAATCAACATAGTGTTGAATCTTGAAAGAAATGGACATGGTGTTGTCCTAATAAGTAAAATGTTCAGGATCATATTTGGATAATATCACAAATTTAGTATATGATTTAACAAGTTCTCCAGCTTATTTTTTGTTTGTTTTAAAGATTTTATTTATTTGTCAGAGAGCAAGTGTGTGAGCACAACAAGCAAGAGGAGCATCAGGCAGAGGGAGAAGCAGACTCCTGATGAGCAGGGAGCTTAATGGAGGACCCAATCCCAGGACCCTGGGGACATGACCTGAGCTGAAGGCAGACACTTAATTGAGCAACCCAGGCATCTCTCCGACTTGTTTTCTGACACCAAATGCAGAGCTTACTCCATTATACCCCTTCATATAGATACGAAGCTTTAAAACACCTGCCTTCCAGGGGTGCCTGGGAGCTCAGGGGGTTAAAGCCTCTGCCTTTGGCTCAGGTCATGATCCCAGGGTCCTGAGATCAAGTCCGAATCGGGCTCTTTGCTCAGCAGGAAACCTGCTACTCCCTGCTTCTCCCCCATCTCTCTGCCTGCCTCTCTGCCTACTTGGGATCTCTCTCTTTGTCAAATAAATAAATAAAATCTTAAAAAACAAAACAAAACACCTGCCTTCCAAATACCACTATTAGTTTGCTCCTTTAGTTTCATGAGAGCTATATCACTTTATCTGTGTACCGTGGGGATACGAAAACATCTGTTCTCGTGCTTAGCTCTTCTCTTAATGGCTTATGACATCCCTTCAGGAGTGTCTGCTTTGCTCTCTGCCTTTCATCTGTAGTCTTCTCAGGTAAGTTGGGTTGATTAGCCACACTCCAAAATGGGCCATTTTCTTTGGTGATCATAATAAGTTGGGAAATTCTTCTTAACCCAATCCATTATGATAAAGACACCAACACCGGTTTTGCTTGAAGCACATTTCACCGGCCATAGAATATGTCTTGAGTATTCATTTCTTAGCAAGATTTTTTCGAGGTTTCTTGTCCAGTGCATTCTGCCTGCTATCTTCCAGGTTCTGCAGCTCTGAGGTTGCTCTTTCCTAGCTCTATGACTGTCTTACTTGTGTGTGATCTTTCTTTTATACAATGACAACATGCTCATCCCTTTCTCACGATGGCCCCTTGAAGTCACATCTCATTACTTCATCCAGGGGCAATGTCCTGGTCTTCCCTAAATAACTTCTTCCCAGGCTCAGGGTCCACATTATCTCATGGTTCTGTTATTATTCTATTTTAATACTCCACCATCCTAATTCAGAAGTTTTAATTCCTATTCTTCCACCTGTTACCCCTCTTGCCTGTCTATAGTCAATAATCTATAACTTCTTACCTGTGTGCTTAAGGCTTCTGTCCATGCCTTAAGGCTTCTGTCCATGCTGTTAGTGGGCTACATCATCTACCAGTAAGCAGACAGACTGGAGTAATTGAAGGTCTGACTCAGGTCATTAGAGATCTGTGTGCCTGGATGCATCATTTTGATTTTTTTTATATGGCTGTCCTTATTGAGCTAGGTTTTGAAATGATACTGATGTTAGTACTGAGGGATATTATACAGAAAATAGCCATATAAATTTTGCAACTGTATATCTCATAGGCATGGCATTGAGGCTTTTGTCTGTTACATTACATTGTTTTTTCTGTATGAGGATGTGGAGTAATTATCATCATGTTCTAAGTCCAGAAAAGCTGGACTTACCCTTAGTAATATTGTAAATCTACTAATTGATTTTTTTTTAGCCCAGGGAAATCAGATGTAAATATGTACCTTTTGTGAAAATGTATTGATGTTATAATATAAATCTTTATATCAAAGTTATCTTTGATTACTTACTTTTTGCCTTTTTATACCCATTATCTCATTTACTGAGGTTTACTTTTCCATGAGCTGCCTCAAATTTCTCATTTTGTTTGAATAAGTCAGATAAATACCTATAAAAAATAAGTGTGTAACTAAATAAAATTTTTATATTCAATAGTTCAATTGGTTTAAAATGTTTTTATTGGAATAAAATTGAATTTAATATATTATAAAACTTCGTTAGACTGTAAGCATTAAACTTGTTTTAAAAATTTAAAAATATATATTAACTAAAATGTTATATTTTT
>PISX010036984.1:0-11439 GCA_004024625.1 Mellivora capensis | reverse complement strand
CAGCGATCCAGGTGGGGCAGCAGGACACACTGCGGGTTCCAGTAAATCCCCTTCCCAGAAAGTGAGGGTACTACTAGATGAGCTGTCAGAAAACAGCCAGGTCAGGGTGCCAGGAAGACACCAGAGGCACGGGAGTAACTGAGGAGCATCTGAAGGTCAGGGAGGGACAGTGGGAATCTCCCGTAGTTTTGCCTAGGGGTGGCTCCCGTCCCCCTAAACCCTCAGTGTGATGGCTCCACCGTGGGATGGGGAGGGACCATGCCTGAAGGAACGGTGGCTCCCCTGTCAGAGGTTGCCACCTTGATCTGTGCACAGGTGGGGAACCCGGCCACACCCCAAAGAATTTCTGGAAACAGTAGCCATCTCAATGGCAGCCAACCTGGGAGGTCAACCTTGCAGCTGCCCGAGGTGGGACTGAGCCACAGACCAGCACACTAGCCAGACATGGAAGGAGAACCGGTTCTTCATTTCAATAGTTTCTGAGTTCCTGGTTTGTTCCTATGGTTACTATACTTTGCAAGGCCTTGAAAATGTTCTCCTCATGTTCTCTGCTGGAGAGGATCTTGAAAAATCCCTGGTTTACAGGTAAAATCATCCAGAATTGACCTTGGTTGGCACAGCCAAGCTGGGAAAAATATGGAGTTTCCCCCAATACTAAAAATAGTACTCCTGTGTGATCCCACTACTGGATCATTTGCAGGCAATGAAGTCAGTTTCTGGAAGTAAGCTCTCACACTCTCACCCAGTCTCCCCGAGGAGGGGTGGCCACCCTTAGCCACCGGGCACCTTTGTGGGAAGCTGTAGGCAACCCTCCCCTGGAGGCAGGCGCCTCCCTGGACGACGGGCTGCCCCAGGGCTGGGTGGTCTCCACAGCAGCAGCGCATCCAATGTCCTGGACACTAGGAGGAGACAGCACAGCACCAAGCCAGTGAGGGTCAGGACACACTGCCCCAAATATGGCACCTTGGCAAGTTAAATACAGAAACTGAAAGAATTTTCCATAGAGCAGAAGCAGGAAGACCCCTCTGATGCCCAGCCATCAGCCCTCCTTCCCTGCAGCAGGTCAGGATACTCCCATGTGGCACCTTCTCTCCCCAGACAGCAGGGAGGACACGCTTATCACCAGAGTCAAGGAATTTCGGGCCAAAAAGGCTAGAGGAACAAACCTGGTTAACCTAAGCCTTATCTTCCTAATTACTTTTTTTTACCGATTACCAGCCCTAGGTCAAACCCTTGTGTCTCTCAATTCCTCACACATTTATTGCTTCTTTGCCCAATACATAGAAGAACTGTAGGCTTCCTTTGCCTCTGCTGGTCTCCATGATCTTGTGAGGCTCCCAGCAAAAAAATCAATACACTTTGCCATCTTTTCTCCTGTTCCTCTGTCTTTGTCGATTTCCAGACCCAGCCCGAGACCTTAAGAGGAGCTGAAGAAAACTTTCCTCTCTTGCAGCCTGGGGCGGGGATGGTGGCAGGTGGAGTCAGGAAAATCCATCCAGTCTTCCTGACCTTGGTTAAAACTGCCCTCTGCTGGGAAGCAGCATAGGGCTGTGCATGGCTGGGGGAGCCAGGGAGAGGCAGGTGGAACATGTAGGAAGCTCCCTGAGCCCCAGCCAAGGGGACTTGGCCCCACTGACAGAAGGGAGGGGGGTGGGGGGATGAGGTAGCTGGGTGACAGGTAGTAAGGAGGGCACATGTTGTGATGAGCTCTGGGTGTTACAGGCAACTAATGAATCACTGAACACTACATTAAAAGCCACTGATGTTCTATATGCTGGCTAATGAATTTAAATTTTAAAAATTAAGTTAAATTTAAAAATAAAAAATAAAACCAAGGTAGAAACCGCACATAACTCAGAGGGCTCCATGCTCTTGGAGTCTGGGCTAGCGGCCACAGCCAAGGCCTCTGGCTGTCAGGGGACTGAAGGTCTGAGAGGTGGCTTGGTGCACTCCTGCCCCTGAAGCTCCATGGCCCTGGCAAGGTGCAGGGACTGGGAGGGAAGACCTGACCAGAGGCCATCCTGGCTCCATGCAGGACCACTCCCACCCCCACGGGCATTGCCTTTCTAGAACCGGGAAGAAAACCTTTTCCCTTGATTGTTCTTTAATGATGGTTGCTCAGAATGGACACAGAAATCATACGACATAAAACTGGAGCCATTCACAGTTGAAAATGACCCAGAAGTTATCAAACTGCAGTGACCCCAAAGAGAGGACCTTGTGTCCCCAGGCAGGCCTCCTGTGTGTGGGTGCAGTGGGGCCCAAGAAATGCCCATGTGGGCAGGACTGGGCTCCATGATCTCCCTTGAGGGGACAGAAGTAGGAACTGGCTCTCACAGCTCTGCTCAGGACAGCACTCCCTGATGGAGAGAGGGATAGCCCTTCACGAGTCCCAGATTTCCTGGTGATTCTCACGCACAACTTGAATCTCAGCTTCTTCATGAAGGGCAGGGAGGGCAGCCCTGCCACCACAGGTCCCACAAGTCCTCCAAGGACAGCCCAGCCACCTCGAGTCCCACAGGTCCTCTGGGGATAGCACCTTGGTGGGCTTGTGGTCCAACAGGTGGCTCTGTGAACCAACAGGTTCAAGGGGCTCTGTCATGCCACACAACCTTGATCCCATTGGCCAGGTGAAACCCCATCACCAGGTGACAGGACAAGGTCAGTGAACCTCCACCACCAACCCCCCAAAAAAGGCCCCCATGTAGTAAACATCGCCCTGGTCCCTGGGACTGTGGCTGGCATTGGTAGCTGAAGTCTTCATGGGACACCCAGTAGAAACATGGGTGCAGGGTGCCAAAGCGGGGGCAGGATCTCCATGCCCACATGGTCACAGAACTTCATGTCCACATCCACACACAAGGTTATCCAACTCATGGAGGAAGTGTTGCTCACAGAAGCAGCTGACCATTGCCATGTGCTGCATGGACACATCCTGCCAGTTTGGGGTGCCGGGGACCTCGAGGACCACCACTCTCCAGCTCTCCCATGGGGACACAAGGGCCTGGCAGCCCGCTGGTCGGTGACAACCTAGTAGGTGAACCTGTGTCCCACCCAGATGGGCTTCTCTGCCTCTGCAGGGACAGCTCCAAGAAGACCACCTATCTATAGGGACGAGGGACAAGGTGGGAGGAGGGTCACTGTCAGAGGCTGGCAGCAGGACCCCAGAGTTGGGGGCCATGGACATGTGTACCTTTTTCACAGGGGCAGGCCCTGGGCTGCTTTAAGCTATAGCCACTCTCCCAGAGTGTCCTGAGTAAGTCTGCTTATGGGGTCTCTCTACCTTCTGCTCCCAGAGATGGGAGCCATCAACACCCCATCCTACAAAGGGGAGACTGAGGCTTCAGAGATGGGAAACCAACCCCACAGCCAGCATGCTGGAGCCAGGAACTCCCCTCTTGTGCCGAGCTCCCAGGAAAACCTTGCAGGTGGTCCCTTCCCTGGCCGACCCCCTTCAGGTCCTGTCCCCACCTGCCAGGAGTGGAGCACCTTTGGGTACAGCCCTCCTTTCTATGGCCTACAGACTGGCTAGAATCAGCAGGGCTGGTCTCCTGCCCCACTTTGCTTTGAGGGGGCTGTCACTGGTCCCCACAGTGCTGTCCTCCCTTAAAGGCTACTGGGCCTCTTGCTGACAAGGTCCATCAGTCAACCGCTACTATTCCTAGGAGTGGTCACCCTCCCCCAGACCAGGAATCAAATCCAGCCCATGGACAGGGAAGGAGAAAAAGGAAGGTTGGAAGAAGAGGGGGCATGCTAAGGCCCCAGCCATGATTCCAAGAATGGAAGCTTCCAGGTCCAGGTCTACATCTCCCGGGCTCCAAGAAGTTGGAAGTCTTGTCTCTCTGAGGGGACTACCTGTGGGGACAGCAGCTCCCCATTGTCAGCAAGGGTGGTGAGCACCTTTGAGATGGATTTTTGTTAAGGTTTTATTTATTTGTTTGACAGAGAGAGAGAGAGAGAGCTAGAGAGGGAACACAGGCTGGGGGAGAGGGAGAGGGAGAATCATGCTCCCCACTGAGCAGGGAGCCCAACATGGCAGGGTTCAATCCCAGGACCCCGGGATCATGACCAGACCTAAAGGCAGATGCTTAACGACTAAGCCACCCAGGTGCCCTGAGACTGATTTTTTCACACAGGCACTAAGGCTACTTCCCAGTGCCTGCCCCATACCTGGCATCTTAGTAAATCGCTCACAGAGGGAAAGTGGGCACTACATTTAAATAGGGGACAAAGCCATACACAGCCTACAGACATGAGTCAGCTCACTGGGGGGCAAGTCCCGGTCCAGCCAACAGGGGAACAAGCCAGACATGAAGCAGGGGGAGAGAAGAATGCTCCTGGCAGAGGGCAGAGAGAATGTAAAGACCAGGAGTCAGGCCCGAGGCACATGTGGGACAATCACACACCTGGGAGCCCCACGGAGGTGGGGAGGATATGGTGGGAGAGGAAAGATGAGAGGACAGGCAGCTGGGGAGCAGATCACAGAGAGGCTCAAAGGTTATGTTCTGAAAAGATCACTCTGCTGATTACCGGAGAAGAAGGGGCTCTGTACAGCAGAGGACAGGGAGACCTTAAACCTAAGCCCTAACCCTAACCCCACCCTAACCCTAATCAAATACTGTGCTCAATTTTGAGGACTGACAGCTCTACTCTGAAATCACGAACAAGCCCATCATGCTGGCTTTCACTCCTTGCTCAGTATTGCACTGAAAGTTCTACCCAGAACAATAAGGCAAGAAATAAGGAAGCCACATGTGAAAGGAAACAGTAGAACTAGGTCTATTCAGAGACCAGAGATGGCATCATCTTATATAGAGAGCTCCCTAAAGAATCAACAAAAAAATGATCACAGCCAGTTCCCTAATTCTGCAAAGTTACAGGACAAAATATCAATACACAAAAATCTGTTACCTGTATACACTAAGAATGAATCATCCAAAAAGGAATTTAAGAAAACAATTCCATTTTAGGGAACATCAACATGGACAAAATACTCTGGAATAGATGTAATCAAGGTATATATCTTGTACACCAAAAATTACAAAACATTGCTGAAAGAAAGTAAGGTAAACCTAACTGAGGTTTAGGTAACTAAGGTAACCTAAACCTGAGGACTCACCATGGTGATAAAAAGACATACTATCAATAAGATGGCAGCAGTAACAAAGCAGTGTGGAAATTCAATATGCTCCCAAGAAATTTCACAAAGGCCTTTGGGAAGAAATGCACAAGCTAATCGTAACAGTCATATGGAATTTTAAGGGATCATAAGTTAGCCAAAACCACCCTGAAAAAGAAAATCAAAGGTGAAAGGTCATACTTCCAAAGTTCAAATCTTAATACTAAGCAACAGTAAATAAAACATTGTGATACTGTTGTAAAGGTATGCACACAACCTGAAACAAATAATACATTATATGTCAATTAATTGGTTTTAAATTTACAAAAAAATTTTAAATAAATAAAATAAATTTTTTTAAAAGGATGCATACAGATCAGTGGGATTTAACTGAGAGCCCAGAAATAAACCCTTTATCTATGGTCCACTGAAATTTGACAAGGGTGGACAACATTACACTGGGGAAACAGAATGGTCTTTTCAACAAAGGGTGCTAGATAATTGACTATCCATGTACAGAGGAATGGAACTGGACCCTTACTTCACACTACATATACACATGAACTCAAAATAACTTAAAGGCTTAAATGTAAGAGGTAAAATTATAAACCTAGAAGAAACAAATGGGGATAAATCTTTATAACTTTGGATTTAGCAATGCTTTTAGATCTGACACCAAAGCATAAGAAGGGAAAGAAAAAATAGATAAAATAATATCCTCAAAATTAAAAATCTGTCCCGGGTTCCTGGGTGGCTCAATTGGTTAACTGTCTGACTCCTAATTTTAGTTCACATCATGATCCCAAGGTCATGAAACTGAGCCCCACATCAGGCTCCACATTGAGTGCCTGGGGCCTGCTTAAGATTCTCTTTCCTTCTCCCTCTGCCCCTATCCACTTGCATACTCTCTCTCACTCACTCTTAAAAAAAGAAATGTAAAAAATTTAAAAATATTTGTACATCAGAAGACACTATCCAGAAAGTGTAAAGATAGCCCCCAGAATGGAAGGAAATATTTGTACATTATTTATCTAATAAGTGTCTGTTGCCCAGAATATGTAAAGAGCTTTTACAACTCAACAAAAAGACAACCCCATTTTTAAAATGGACAAAGGACTTGGATAGACCCTTCTCCAGAGAAATCATACAAATGGTGAAAAGCCCATGAATAGATGTTAAACATCATTAGTCTTTATGGAAATGAAGATTTAAACCAGTTAGATGTCCCTTTACACAAGTAGAATCACTATGATCAAGAGAATGAAAAATAACAAAAGGATGTTAAGAGACTGAAACCCTTAAATCTTACTTGTGAAAAATGGTGCAGTCTACATATAAAATAGTTTGGCACTACTCAAATAGATCCAAGCAGAATTACCATTAGGTTCAATAATTGTACTCCTAGATATATACCCCCCAAATTGAAAACACTGGCTCAAACAAACAAAAATGTACAGGAATATTCATAGCAGCTGTGTTCACAACAGGCAAAAACCAGAAATGTCCATCCACGGGGACATGGATGTCCTTCTGCAAATGACATATGCAAATGTCCATCCATGGGGAAAAGAATAAACAAAATGAGGTAGATCCATAAATGGCTATCTCGTTCTGCCCTATGAAGGAATGAAGTAAAATGGTTCATTTGTGGGGAAAAAATATGGCGGTTCCTTAAAATATTAAACACAGAATTCCACTGCAGCCTATATGCCCCCCAAAAATCGAAAGTAGAAGGACCCATATTCGGAGCAGCGTTTCTCACAACAGCCAAAATGTGGAGCCACCCAAGTGTCCACTGACAGATGAATGGATAAACAAAAAGCAGTTTATACACTATGAACATGATTCAGCCTTAAAAACGAAGGGAGTTCTGACACAGGCTACAACATGGCTTGAATGTGGAAGTCATTACGCTGAGTGAAAACAGCCAGACACAGAAGGACGGATACTGTATGATCCCACTTAGATGAGGTGTCTGGGACACAAAGCTGGGTGTGGCTGCAGGGGGCCAAGGGGAAAGGACAATGGTGAGTTGGTATTTTATGCATACAGGCTCCCTCGGGGAGAATGAGAAAATTCTGGAGAATGATGTACAACTGTGGGATCTCAGCTAAGGCCAGAGAATTGTGTACCTGAAATGTTTTAAGGGGTCAATGTTCTTATGTTCAGTCACTGTGAAAAAGTGAATGAAGCACTGATGCATGTCACAATGTGGATGGATGTTGTGTCCACAGAGAACAACTGCAGTGACATAAGCCATACAGAAATACCACTCAGATGGAAAACTTCTGTGCTCCTTAAGTCCATCAAGGTTGCCCAAATAAGAGAAAGTCCTGGAAGAAATTCCAGAAGAAGAAAACTGGATCCAAATGGAGAATTCATTTCAGACCATTGGGCAATGGTGAGAACTGAAGTGGGCCTGTGGTCTGGGTTCAAATGTGGGAACCATCATGATTTCCTTACTTGGTGTTACATGGTGGTTCCATGGGACACTGTCCCTGTTTGGGGTAAAATGCACCGAAGTAGCCTGTGTGAAGTGGCAAATGTGGTAAAGAAATGACAGCTGGGGAGTCTGAGTGTGGAGATAAAGCATATTTGTGCTGCTATGACAAGTTACTGCAGATTTGAAATCACCGCAGAGTAAATCACTCTTCGAAATATCCACATTAGCACCACATCGCAGAAGCAGAGAGGACATCAGACTTCGGATGGAGGCCAAGCCCTCCCAGATCCAGTTCACCCACTGTGGAGAACCACTCACCCTTGGAGGAGGCCACATGTTAGCAAGAAACTCATGGAGGATTAAATCGGGTGCCCCCATGTCTTGGGTGAAGTAGAAGCAGTAGGATTCGGAATTCCAATTCTCCACAACACTCCACCACAACCTGGTTAGAACTGTGAAAAAGCATGAAGGGAAGCCTCCGTAAAGTGGACTGGGGATACCAGCAGGGGAGGCTGGAAGGGGGCGCCTTGGTGCTCAGTGCCCATTACAGACCCCACATTACAATCCCCCATGGGAGAGACTCATCTGTCCCAGGCCCCACAGGGGCAGCTGGAGGGCTCGTCTCCTACAAGAAATCCACCATCCCCACAACTCGGCTGGTGAGAAGCCTCCATCCGGCTGAACCCCTGCCTTTCTCCAGGGGACTTTCCTTCCAAGCAACCCTCCCAACTTCTTCCTCCTCCATGAAATAATATTCTTCTCCTTTGTTTCTTGCACTTGCCTGTGATGTGCCCATAGCTTGGTCATCCCAGATTGCCATTCTCTGCTATTCCCAAATAAACCCATTCTGCTGGTCAAATAACTGGCAGTTTAAGGCAAACAGAACTAATAAATTCAAGAAAGTTGCAAGGAACAAAATCAATATACACAAATCAGCTGCATTTCTATGTGCTCTGAAGGTGCTCTGAACCATCAGAAAGAGAATACAGAGAACAATCTCATTTACTACTGCATCCAAAAGAACAAGATACCTAGAAGTCCCCTGAACCAAGGGGGTGACAGACCTGTCCTCTGACAGCTGAGACACTGAGTGCAGACAGGGAGGGAGACACACGGAGATGGGAAGACACTCTGTGCTCAAGGAAAAACTGACACTTGGAAAATACCTCCTCTCCCCAAAGCTGTCTGCACAGTCCACGCTGTCGCTCCCAAACTTCCAGGCACTGGACCACCCATGATGTGGGTGTGGACATGGGAAGGACCCTGCAGGGCTAAGGCAGGGGGAGCATGAGCTCTGAGGCAGGAGGCCGCTCCCTGACTGCAGACTGTCTCAGGAGCCCCAGGAACCGAATCCGCATGCACACAAACACAGATGCAGGACACAGGGTGCACATCCGAGCCCAGATAGGGGGGACCCCACAGCCCCACAAACAGCACTGCAGGCCACCTCACCACACACAATACCACGGAAGCCCCAGTGTCTACACAGCACACCCTTCTTCCATGGGGTACTGAGACCACGCACCCCCTCACCAGTCCCTGCTCAGATGGCTTCTCCTCACCTCCTCCAGCAGCAGGTCCCGAGGGGGCAAGGCTGCTATCAGTTTGGACACAGCCCCGTGTCCTCCACAGTGGGTCCTGTCAGTGTGGATGTGGAACCACATCCTCCCCAGCTTGTTCTGTCAGCTCGGGAGTGGCCACACGTCCTCCAGAAGTCTCCAGAGCGGCTCCCAAGTAGGCCTGACTCCTGTCCCAGCTGTGGCTACACAGGCCAGGTTCAGGGTGGGAGCTGGCATCTTCCACCCTCTGCAGGCGGTGGAGGGCACTGCAGGACTAGGGGAGCTCACCCTTCAATGGAAGCACCTGCTCCCTCCCAGGGTCCAGCTGGAGCCATTTCATTCTGGAAATTCAAGCTGCATGGAGCCCAACATTCCCCAACTTCTCCAAAAATAGCTAAGAAACAATGAATTGGAAACAATATGGAATGACAACAGTCCCTGACCCAAACAGTGGCAATGAACATGACCCTGGCCCTGACGCAGACCCACACTCTGATCTGGACTTGCTCTCAGTCCTGGCCCTGACCCCAATCCAAGGCCCTAGCCCTAGCCCCCAGCCTACAAGAATCGAAAAGTAGAAACTGCAAATATCCATCAGTGGTGAATGCATAAAGAAAGTGTGGTGAAGGGTTTCAACGGGGTTCAGGTTCAGGTTTCAGCCAGAGTTCTAGATCAGGCTTTGGGGATAGCGTCAGGGTGAGGATTTAGAATGAGGGACAACAGTTAGAGTTTAGGGCTTTAGGTTTATGATTTAAGGTTTAAGACTCAGGGCTTCTGGGATAAGGTCCAAGGTCAAATTTGGGGTTTGGGTTCATGCTGGGATTTGGGTTCAGGGTTCATGGCTCAGAGTTCTGGTTTAGGGTTTGGGTTCATGGTTCAGGGCTTGCGTCCAGGGCTCAGTTTCAGAGTTTAGGCTTTGAGTTCAATTTCAGGTTTGGGATTCAGGGTTCCAGTTTGGGCTCTAAGGTCAGGTTATGTTTCACCATTAAAGTTAGGGGTTAGGTTAGGTTTAGAGATGACACATTTTCTTCAGTTGTCATCATGGACACAAAATTCCCATCTGAACTTTCTAAATCTGAAATGCATCTCATCTGGGTGTCAGGAGCTCATTTAGAATTCAAGATCTCAGTACCAAAAGCATTTTGATCCCAGAGCTTCCCAGTCACTGAGAATTTGCTTTTGTCTTGGCTCAAACTTACCCTTGGCAGAGAAGAGTGAGCAGCTGCCAAAGTTGGGATGATTTCACAATGGTGGAGGTGTGAACCCAAATATTGTGGAACTGTTCATGGAAAACGAAATAGGTGACAAATAATTGGTCAACTCCTGTTTCTTCACAAAGACCAAGTCTCCAATAGAATGTTCCCTAGGAAGGCCTATGGTACTGATTAAAGAAGGCCCCCCTCCCCTACTTTAAACTAAGAATCACAGCAGGATATATCCTACTTTGTGTCAAAAATAAAATTTTATTATTTGGCTGTTCCAGTGTACAATTTGTGGAAGCACTGACAACATTTTCCTTTCTCGAATCCTTAACACACGAGTAAAATGCAGGCAATGTTGTAATGCACTGCTCACTGGAATACCAAGTACAAGGAGGACTATCAGAAGCAGTAAAAAGATATCAAATATGAAACTCAGAAACAGAACCCTTGATGGGCACTTAATGAGGATCCCTAACCATAAGATCTAATGTCTCATCCTATGGAATTCACCCATATAAATCATCAATAACAATAGCCTGCTGACCACTGTAACCACCTCACCATTGGGCTCTAGGCTTGTAATACACACTCCAATCACTAGAGACACACTTCTCAGCAGCAGAATGGGACTTGCCCACTTCTGGTGGACCAGCTCTTACAGTGAAGCCAAAAAATCCCATCCCTTGGAAATCCCAGCCATCAGGACACAGTCACAGAAAACACACCCAGAACTCAATAAAGGATAGACATCTCATGATGTGGATGCTACAGATCACCACCACTTCCATGAAGTAGTTCTACAGTGGACTCCAGGTCTGTCCCCTGCCCAGGATCACACAGGGCCCTGCATTCTTCCAAGACTCCATCCTCAGAACAAAACCGTGTCCTCATCAGTCCTTTGTGTAGGCTCACAGTGAGCCCTGTGAAAGCCAGACACCTTCTTGAGAGCACTCAGACTCTCATGCCTATCCTAGCAGGTGGAGGGTGCTGCTCTCCCCGACTTCCATACCAACTAGAGAGTGATCAGAACAAGTCTTGCCATACTCCATGCAAAAGGCATATTCTCCATCCACAAAATAATGGACGCTGAAACACCAGGATTCCTCACACCTTTTT
>PISX010036983.1:0-11457 GCA_004024625.1 Mellivora capensis | reverse complement strand
CTGGGATCATGACCCGAGGCGAAGGCAGCTGCTTAACCAACTGAGCCACCCAGGCGTCCCAAATGGTGTGTGTATCTTTAAAAAGTGTGCCCTCAGATGTTGCAGTGACTGGCTGGGAAGGATCAGTGTGCACAGAAATTCTCCACTTTCAGATACACATTCTCAAAATAATCCAAAGGTCTCTGAATTCTTTTGTCCTCTGGGGTGCTTACATGTCAAGGCCACTGTGGTGGCCAGAAGATGACAAAATTGGGAGATTTCAGAGTCCAGGGATGTAACTTTGTGACCCCACTTAGGCAGCATTCTTCTTAGTGTCTTGTATAGCTATGGCAGACACCTGTTCTGAATCATCTTCCTCCCTGGTTGTCTCTCAGGTACACCCCAGCCTCCAGGGTTATAAAAGCAAGTCTTACTGGTGAAGGTGGTATGGAGTCCTTCTGCTAAGGTTGCCCCGGTCTTGCTTCTGTCCCCAAGGCCTTCGATAAACCATTCCTTGGGTTCCGTGGGTGGCTCAGTGCGTTAAGCATCTGCCTTTGGTTTAGGTCATGAGCCCAGGGTCCTGGGATCAAGCTCTGCATTGGGCTTCTTGCTCAGCAGGGACCCTGCTTCTCCTTCTGTCTGCAGCCCCCCCCCCCACTTTGCTTGCTCTCTCTCTCTCTCTCTCTCTGACAATGGATAAATAAAATCTTAAAAATAAGTAAATAAGCCATTCCTCCTCAAGCTGGATTTCCGTCCTTTTAAGATTTTGCTTGTTAGCATGAGCTGGGGGAGGGGCAGAGGGAGAAGCAGGCTCGCCAGTAGGGAGCCTGATGCAGGCCTTTATCCCAGGACCCTGAGCTCACAATCTGAGCTGAAAGCAGAGGCTTAATTGACTGAACCACCCAGACACCCTCTCACCTTTTTACTTGGGTCATTCGGCTCTGAGGTCATTTTACATATGTGTCCCTTTCAGTCAACAGTACTGTTTTCTTTTCTGGATATATACACTATCAATCTCTTCATCTGTTCGGAGCACTTGGGTTACTTCCAGTGTTTCACTTACACAAATGAATACCTCTATATATTTTCATTGTGGTTCTTTACACAGAGGTTTCATAGACTTAGCATTGGCTAAGTCACAGGTAGGTGAGTGTTAACATTTCCCTGAAAGGGCCAAGGGCCAAAATGGAATCTAAACTGTTCACCATCACATTCCCACCCCGCATATGTGAGAGGAGCAGTTTCTTCGGTCCCTGACAGTACGTACTCGGATCAGTCTTTCATGTCAGCCCTTTTAACACGTGTGCAGTGCTGTGTTGTAACTGCAGTTCCTAGGGATTTCTGCCTTTCAGCATTTTTTATGTGTTTATTTACCACCTGTATGTCTTCTGTCATACAACTTCTGTTCATATCATTTGCCCATTTTCTTTGAAGTGAGTTATGACTAGTTCCCTTTTCTTTTTTTTTTTAAAGATTTTATTTATTTACTTGACAGACAGAGATCACAAGTAGGCAGAGAGGCAGGCAGAGAGAGAGAGAGAGAGAGAGGAGGAAGCAGGCTTCCTGCTGAGCAGAGAGCCTGATGGAGCACTTGATCCCAGGACCCTGAGATCATGACCAGAGGCAAAGGCAGAGGCTCAACCCCCTGAGCCACCCAGATGTCCCGTGACTAGTTCCTTTTTCAATTTCAAATAAGACATGCATGCAACGAAGGTATATGATGGAATCTTCCTCATTCACACATTGTGTGACATTTTTCTCTGTGGAGTCAGAGTAATACTGGAAGGGTATTCAGTATTTTTCCTCAGATTTTTTTTTTCCATATGGAATCTTAGTTGTTTTTTTTTTATTAACAGAATGTATTATTTGCTTCAGGAGTACAGGTCTGTGAATCATCAGGCTTACACAATTCACAGCACTCACCATAGTATATACCCTCCCCAATGTCCATCACCCAGCCCCCTAATCCCTCTCCCTCTCCCCCCAGCAACCCTCAATTTGTTTCCCAAGATTAAGAGTCTCTTGGGGTTTGTCTCCCTCTCCAATCCCATTTTGTTTCATTTTTTCTCTCCCTGTCCCCCACAACCCCCCCCCCCCCGCCCTGCCTCTCAAATTCCTTATATCAGGAAGATCATATGATAATTGTCTTTCCCTGACTGGCTTATTTCACTCAGCATAATACCCTCTAGTTCCAACCACTTTGTTGCAAATGCCAAGATTTTGTTTTTGTTTTGTTGGCTGCATAGTATTCATTGTGTATATAGACCACATCTTTATCTGTTCATCTGTTGATGGACATCTAGGCTCTTTCCATAGTTTGGCTATTGTGGACATTGCTGCTATAAACATTTGGGTGCAAGTGCCCCTTTGGATCACTACATTTGTATCTTCAGGGTAAACACCCAGTAGTGTGACTGCTGGGTCGAAGGGCAGCTCTATTTTCAACTTTTTGAGGAACCTCCATGCTGTTTTCCAGAGTGGCCACACAAGCTTGCATTCCCACAAACAGTGTAGGAGGATTCCCCTTTTTCCACATCCCCACCAACATCTGTAATTTCCTGAATGGTTAATTTTAGCCATTCTGACTGGTGTGAGGTGGTTTCTCATTGTGGTTTTGATTTGTATTTCCTTGATGCCGAGTGATACGGAGCACTTTCTCATGTGTCTGTTGGCCATCTGGATGTCTTCTTTGCTGAAATGTCTGTTCCTATTCTCTGCCCATTTCTTGATTGGATTATTTGTTCTTTGGGTGTTGACTCTGATAAACTCTTTATAGATTTTGGATACTAGCCCTTTATCTGATATGTCCTTTGCAAATATTTTCTCCCATTCTGTTGTTTATCTTTTGGTTTTGTTGACTGTTTCCTTTGCTCTGCAAAAGCTTTTGATCTTGAGGAATCCCAATAGTTCATTTTACTCTTGCTTTCCTTGCCTTTGGCAATGTTCCTAGGAAGAAGTTGCTGCAATTGAGGTTGAAGAGGTTGCTGCCTGTGTTCTTGAGGATTTTGATGGATTCCTGTCTCACATGGAGGTCTTTCATCCATTTTGAGTCCATTTTTGTGTGTGGCTTAAGGAAATGGTCCGGTTTCATTCTTCTGCATGTAGCTGTCCAGTTTTCCCAACACCATTTGTTGAGGAGACTGTCTTTTGTACACTGGACATTTCTTCCTGCTTTGTCGAAGATTAGTTGACCATAGAGTTGAGAGTCCGTTTCTGGGTTCTCTATTCTGTTCCATTGATGTATGTGTCTGTTTTGTGCCATCCTCAGGGTTTTTTTGTGTCCACAATGTCATGGCCCAAAATACCTTACAGATTTAAGTCTAGGGTGCATTCTTAACTTATGTCATAATTTTCTTCTTAAGTCCAGCCATTCAGGAAAACAAAACTCCATCCTCACTTGGTAGTTTTTGCCACTTTCCAGAGTGTAAATTCTCCCATTGTGAGAGTGGGATATTCTCAGAAAAAGGTGCTGAATAACTGTATTTGGGTGTTTGGTGGAAAACTGCTCACTGGGAAGGGGGGTGGGAGTTGACTGGAGGTCTGCAGGAGCTCATAGGCAGGAGACTTTAATCCTGACAGGTCAGAGGGGAGGGACTTCCTTGAACAGCCGGATGGGTGACTGAAAATCTGGCTGGTTCTCAACCTAGTAATGACAATGTTGCCAGGCACACCCACCTGGTTCAGAGTTGCTTCCTCCCATCCCGCGCAGTAGACTGAAAGAACTTCTCACCCTGGTGCACCATCCAAATGATTCATTTCCTTCTCTTTATTTTATTCTTTTTTTAAAGATTTTATTTATTTGACAGCACAAGCAGGGGGAGCAGCAGAGGGAGGAGAGGCAGGCTCTCTGCTGAGCAGAGATCCGGCTGTAGGGCTCGATACCAAGATCCTGTAATCATGATATGAGCTGAAGGCAGACACTTAACAACTGAGGCACCCAGGTGCCCTCCTTCTCTTTCTGTAATAGTTGACTGCTGGTTCCCAAGAAGTCTACATTCTGAGCATCTCACCACAGCCTGGACTGTGTTTCCAGACAGCTTTTCAGGGGAAGCCTGCTGGGCCTGGGGCCGGGGTGGGCGCTGGCGTCATTTCCAGCTTCCCCCTATCCTGGAAGGGCTGGGAGCCAGGTGGGTTGGGGCCTGTCTCAGAATAGATCTGGGGTCAGTGTTGGTGCAGCTTTTGCTTGTTACCTCCAGGTGGTGACTTAAGCCTTTTGTTTGAACTATCGCCTTGACATTCTGCCTGTTCTGACCCACTTTTACCCTTCCACCCGAGGGCTTGCGTGTCAGATCCTTTGTAGCTGCAGGCTGGGGGATGCACAGGAAGGTCGTTTCCTGGTTCAACCTGAAGCTGCCACCTGGGCTCTGACAGGTCTCAGCTCCCCTCACCTAGAGCTGAGTGGCTACAGTAGGGGACCATGTCACCCAACGTGCCCTAGTTCTGGGACTCCAGAAATTTGGCACTGACTTTTGCCAGCTATGCAAGAGCGTGGAGGAAGGGGAGACACCCAGTGTAAATTTCTTTAAGGCTGCCCTTAATGCGTGGGCTGTAATGCCAATTGCTTAAAAGAAATTCATTTAACTTACTAGCATTTTTATTTTTTTATTTTTATTTTTTATTAATTTATTTGAGAGAGAGAGCACAAGCAGAGGGGAGGAGCAGAGGGAGAGGGAGAAGCAGACTCCCTGCCGAGCAGAGAGCCCAGGACGCTGGCATCATCACCCGAGCTCAAGGCAGATGCTTCACTGACCGAGCCACCCACGCGCCCCTTATTAGCATTTTTAAAAAAGATTTTATTTATTTATTTGACAGACAGAGATCACAAGTAGGCAGAAAGGCAGGCAGGGGAGGGGGGGAAGCAGGATCCCCTCTGAGCAGAGACCCCGATGCGGGGCTCGATCCCAGGACCCTGAGACCATGACCTGAGCCTAAGGTAGAGGCTCAACCCACTGAACCACCCAGGTGCCCCACTAGCAGTTTTATTTTTCAAAAGAAAGGAAGAGGGGCGCCTATCTTTTATTTATTTATCATGACCTGACCCGAAGGTAGAGGCTTTAACTCACTGAGCCACCCAGGCGCCGCCCCCCCTCCCCTCCACCGCTAATCTTTAAGGCAGCGCCTTCCCAGGACCAATGGCCATTCTTTTTTTTATTATTATTATTTTTAATTTATTTATTTGTCAGAGAGAGAGAGGGAGAGAGGGAGCGAGCAAGCACAGGCAGGCAGAGAGGCAGGCAGAGGCAGAGGGAGAAGCAGGCTCCCTGCCGAGCAAGGAGCCCGATGTGGGACTCGATCCCAGGACGCTGGGATCATGACCTGAGCTGAAGGCAGCCGCTTAACCAACTGAGCCACCCAGGCGTCCCCATTGACCATTCTTGAGCTGGCAGGCCCCTCAAGGACTCAGCCCGGTCCACAGGAGAGTCCTCCATTCCTCCGGGGGCAGCAGGACCACTCTGGCGCCTCCTGGCGGTGCCAGGGTGTAGAAGTCTGGACTAAACTCCCCAGATTAGGTTGTCCACGATTATCTTAAAGGAAAAAAGCCTCAGGAGCAGGTTGGTCAACAAATAATTGAAGCCCGAGAGGGAGGCTCTTGTCTCACGGAATTGAAGAATGAATCTCCGGAATGGGAGAGTGAGTAAAGCAGCAGAAGTTTATTAAGCAAGAATACGGAAAAAGCTCTCAGGAGCGAGAGGGGTCCCGACTGGGTTGCCACTGAGGGCTTTTAGGGTTGGTCTTTTATACAAAGCTAACCAGGGAACTTAAATCTTTTCGACTTCTCTACTGGCAGCACCACTGATTAACCAACCACTGATTAACACTAGTGATAACATCTTTAGTGGCTTACTTCTTTTTAGGGTGTGGTTATTTTCTGTGATCACAGGAGACTGTCATCCCCCTCAGGCACCTAGGGCAGGGAGGTCTGGAGTGTACCCTTTTCTCTGGTTTCCTTACATCTCCACATTTTTGGGATTTCTGTGAACCTGATCATGGAGCCCCCTGTCTATATATCCCCACCAGGCACCACCTGGCCCTTATTCATTATGACTTTATTGTACTGTCGGGGCACAGGGGTGCAAGAGCACCTGCCCTGAGGGTCTCAAACAGACTAGGTTTGGCCTCTCACTTGTGACCAGGTCCAAAGGCCGAGAGAGAGGTGGTGGTGAAACGGGGAAGGAATCTCTCTCAGTGAGGCCAGTGCAGAGAAGACCCCTGGACTCACCTCTCAAAGACTGACTCCAAAGTGACAAAAGTAGTTTCAGGTTTATATAAAGAGAATATCGACCAAAGGTGGGTGCTACATGCAGGTAGGCAGTGAAAGTCAGATCACTCCTGGAGTCAATCATGGGTGGGGACTTGCTGGCTCAGGGCAATCCTTAGAGCTCGAGGGGGTAGTTTTGGTTCCCACCAGGGGATGCCTTGCCAGCAGGGTTTTCTGTCTGTCAAGAGACAGGCTGGAAAGAACCCAACTAGAAAGTTTGAAGCCAAAATTGGGGCAGCCAAGGTCCTCTTTTAGTCTGAAGAAAACAGTATATATATGTGAACTCATCTCAGGCCCTTGGGCCAACCTAGTAATCTTAAGGTTAAAGAAGCATCCTTAGCCCACATGATGGATTAACCTTTCTCATTTATCTATAGGTCATGTTTTCTCTCATAGAAAGAGCTAAGCATCGTGCATGCCACAAAGCAGAACAGACCCTCTTGCACAAATTCTAGGCACTAAGGAAGGAACAAGCCCCTCAGCACTGTGATGACATCTATAGGTAATATCATGGAGTCTGCATGTAGTTGAGAAGTGTTAAGGACAGCTGTACTCCCTTTACTAGTTAACTGCCCCAAACTCCTCTAAAAACCCCTGGCTGGGGCACCAGGGTGGCGCAGTCAGTGAAGCATCTGCCTTCAACTCAGGTCATGATCCCAGGTCCTGAGTTAGAGTCCCCCATCAGCAGGGATACTGCTTCTTTCTCTCTCCCTCTGCCTCTCCCCCAGCTTTGTGTTCTCTCTTTCTCAAATAAGTAAATAACCCCCCCCCAAAATGAAAAATAAAAACTCCTGGGTGAGGCAGAAAAACTTTGGAGTTGGCTTTTGTACAGTGGTCTGCCTTCTCTCCATGTGGCCTGTCTCCTGATTAAAGCTCATACACCTTTCTAGTCAGTAGTTGTCTGTTGAGTATTGGATTTGGAGCCATGTGCAACGAAACTTGGGTTTTTGTGACATAGGAACATATTTGAACAAAGAGCCCCTCACACACACAGAGCAACCCTTCCATGTGCCAATGAAATTCTAAAAGGATATTGTACTGCAAATAATTATTTTTCTGGGGTGCCTGGGTGGCTCAGTCAGTCTGCCTTCGGCTCAGGTCATGATCCCAGAGTCCTGGGATGGAGCCCCGCATTGGGCTCCCTGCTCCACGGGGTCTGCTGCTCCCTCTCCCTCTCCTGCTGCTTGTGTTTCCTCTCTTGCCGTCTCTCTCTCTGTCAAATAAATAAAATAAAATCCTTAAAAAAATAGTTTTTCTGCATCACATAGAGTTGGGTGAGATGTTGGAGTGAGGAGCTCCTTAGTGGCTCAGTCAGTTAAGGGTCTGCCTTTAGGTCAGGACCCTGGGATGGAGCCCCACATCCATCTCCTTGCTCATTGGGGAGCCTGCTTCTCCCTCTGCCTACCCCTCCCCTTGCTTGTGCTCTCCCTCTGTGTCAAATAAATAAATAAAATCTCAAAAAAAAAGAAAGAAAGAAATGTTGGGGTGAGAGATCACCTGGTCAAGAAAGAATTCTTGAGATGTCTTCTGGAAGACAGAGGTGGTTTATTAAAGCACAGAACAGGACCTATGGTCAGAAAGAGCTGCTCTGGGATTCTGAGGGGTAACTTATATATTTTTAAGTTTGAGGATAGCATTAGTCTCTTAGAATCTTGTTAGCAAGGTTTCCAGGACCTTGAGGGATAGCTGTTGTGAGAATATCATTTAGTACTGTCTACTAAAACCTTAGTCAGTCATGAGACCCTTCCGATGGGTATCAGTGGGCTATTTGTTTAGAGAATGATTGCTAATCATTGGGGGGCGTGGGGGTGCTAGGTAGAACTAAAGGAAGTTTCCAAAGAGATTTTCATATGTTAAAGAAGACTTACAGGATCCTGGAGTTCTGGCTAAGGTCAAGCTAAGGTGTCTTTTTCCTTTAGGAAAGTACTGCCCTGAGGGAGTTGAGTTCCTAGAATAAGGTCATCCTGCCTGTCCCAAGTACTTGTCAGTGGGGTGGAAGTTGTACAGAACTTTGTTGTTCTTCTCCTTCGTTCTCCACAGCAGAGTGATTAGTGGTTTTTCATTTTCTGTGCCCAGAGGAGTAGTAATCTGTTAAAAAACAACAGAAAACCGACATTCTAGACATCCCATTTTTAATGAAGGAAATGAATGTGTTCTGAGGATTTTTGCCACTGAGGTTACAAGCTCCTGCTGCTGTAGAGCAGGTAAGTGTGAGTGGAGGAGTATCAGGTGCCCATCCCCAGGATGCACAGGAAGGAGATGCAGTGTTGTACTGTGTGTCTGTCTCAGCCAGAGGCTTCTTGAAACACTCACTCTACGGCTACCCCCAGACTCCCTGAGTCAGTAGGTTGTCTTGTGCAGTGAGAATGAGCATTTCTATGAGCTGGGGTGCAGCTGATGGAGAGGGCAGTGCAGAGATGTGCAGAGATGAAGCCTTGACAAGAGTTTTTTTTGGGAGGGAAGGCTGGGCGGCCTCCCTCCAGACTCCAGTAGAGGGTGGCTGGGGACCTACAGACTCTGATGAGCGGAAGAGCCCAGGCTGCTAATGCACACCTGTGGAGGGTCCCTGTGCTGAGCCGAGCAGACTGAAGCCTTAAAAGACTGGAGTGCCGGGGGCTCCACTGGGGAAGACTCCACAGGAAGCCACCCTCCACAGCCCTTTCCTGCTTCCTATTGAAATCAACAAACATTAGATGCAGGTGACTCTTATGCCCTACCCCGTACACAGGCAAACTGAAACCTAACCTCCAGTGAATTCTTTTAAATGTCTCAAGAGTAGGAAATGGAACCAAGATCACAAACAATGATTCACCCAATCACAAACAGCTACCTAGGCTTTTCCCAAATAAGGCAGTTCTTCAGCTATAACCAGTCATATAACTTGTTTGCTTTGCTGCTGCTGCTTCTTTTTTTTTTTTTTTTAAGATTTTATTTATTTATTTGACAGAAAGAGATTACAAGTAGGCAAGAGAGGCAGGCAGAGAGAGAGAGGAGGAAGCAGGCTCTCCACGGAGCAGAGAGCCTGATGCGGGGCTCGATCACAGTACCCTGGGATCATGACCTGAGCCGAAAGCAGAGGCTTTAACCCACTGAGCCACCCAGGCGCCCCCTTTTTCTTTTGTTGTTGTTGTTGACAAATCTTTTCCCCTAATTTGGTTTAGTGCTGCCTGACTGGATATGTGTTTGCTGAAATAAGCTCTTTGAAATTTAAAGGAAGCTCACTTTGTCTTTAACAGAACTAATGCAAATTAAGACTGTGAGGAGCCATTCTTGCTCAGTGGTGCTTTTATCAAGTGGGGCTTCCTTACTGCCTATCCCATCCAATCCCCTTTTCACAACATCACCTCTCCTTGTTCCATTGCTCCTGATACAACCTACCATGCGATTTAACTCAGTATTTCTGCTTTTGTGTTTCCTGTGTTTTCCTTAAACGTAATAAACACCACAGGAACACAGGACTGCTTGTCTTTTTTTTTTTTTTTTTTTTAAGATTTTATTTATTTGTCAGAGAGAGACAACATGCAGGAGAAGAGGCAGAGGGAGAGGGAGAAGCAGGCTCCTCACTGAGCAGGGAGCCCAATGTGGGGCTCGATCCCAGGACCCCGGGATCATGACCTGAGCCGAAGGCAGACACTTCACCGACTGAGACACTAGGCATCCCTAGGACTGCTTGTCTTGTGCCTGCATTTCTCCCATGCATCTACCCAAGTTCCTGAAAACCCCAATGCATATTTGTTAGAACAGTAAATAAAGATGACATTTTCAATTTCCCTGTCATTTTAACTCTTTAGGTACCCTAAATGTCCTCTATTAAGTCTCTCTAAAGTAGTGTGGGAATCATAAGAGACAACTCATGGAAAATGGATTAAGGAACCACAGGGTACACACTGGTAGGGCATGCAAAATCAGCAGTAGGAAGGAAGGCAATTTTTATCTTGACAAATGAGGACACATTCCTGGGAGGATTTTAATCTCCTGCTTTTAACAAAAGAAAGGTTGATACCTCCTTGAGGAAGCAAGGACACACTAACCTTGGTATGCAGGCAATGAAACACTGTCAAAACTCAATCTCCTGTTTTTCAAGGACATTTTATTCAAAGTTATCCTCCTCAATCTTCTAAGTCCTAATAAAAGCTGACTTTCCTCTTGTCTCTTTGTATTGTTCCTGGTTTGCTATAGTGTGCTTATCCTGAGTTGGAATTCCACTGTTATTCTAGAATTAACTCAGTTTGCTTGTAAACAACAACAACAAAACAAAACAAAACAAAGTGGGCTCTTTATCCTTCGGGTTGACAGTAGCATAGTTCAGTGTTTTCAGGAATGAAAAAAATCACGTCTTGGAGATCAAAGCCTCACTATGTGAGGCACATTGGTCTAGAATGGTGAATGCTCTGTTTGATTCTATCTTTTCTCAGATTTGCTAAGCCTTCTCCTAAAAGGTCTGTGAACCAGTAACTGTTTTTTAGCCTTTAGTGATGTGTACGGAGATGGAATATGGGTTTCTCCATATCTATTTCTGCCACTGTCTTTAAACATCTAAATATGGGGAGCACCTGGGTGGCTCAGTGAGTTAAAGCCTCTGCCTTCAGCTCAGGTCATGGTCTCAGGGTCCTGGGATCGAGCCCCACATCGGGCTCTCTGCTCAGCAGGGAGCCTGCTTCCTCCTCACTCTCTGCCTGCCTCTCTGCCTACTTGTGATCTCTGTCCGTCAAATAAATAAATAAAATCTTAAAAAAAAATCTAAATATGTATTCACAGTTTTTTTCAGAAGTAATTTCAGCTCCTCCAGCAACAGTACTGCCAGTGCCTGAAGAAAGAAGAGTTACTTCCCAGCAAGAAGATGAGAGCAGTGGACTCAGATTCTCCCTTCGCACACATGCTCCAACTGAAAATGGCGAGGTGTTGTGGTACCAAACACTTTTGGTACCAAAACTGCATCAGTTAAGTAATTACCTCAGTGTTTGAGGTAATGTCAGACTCTTAAAAGGAAATGAATATACCTGAGAATACGGAGTAAGAAATACATGGATAAAAATGTTTCTCGGGACGCCTGGGTGGCTCAGTTGGTTAAGCGGCTGCCTTCGGCTCAGGTCATGATCCCAGCGTCCTGGGATCGAGTCCCACATGGGGCTCCTTGCTTGGCAGGGAGCCTGCTTCTCCCTCTGCCTCTGCCTGCCACTCTGTCTGCCTGTGCTCGCTTGCTCTCTCTCCCTCTGTCT
>PISX010036982.1:0-11266 GCA_004024625.1 Mellivora capensis | reverse complement strand
TGGCAGGATACAAAGTCAATGTACAGAAATCAGTGGCTTTCTTATACACTAACAATGAAAATAGAGAAAGGGAAATTAGAGAATCGATTCCATTTACTATAGCACCAAGAACCATAAGATACCTGGGAATAAACCTAACCAAAGAGGTAAAGGATCTGTACTCGAGGAACTACAGAACACTCATGAAAGAAATTGAAGAGGACACAAAAATATGGAAGACCATTCCATGCTCTTGGATTGAAAGAATAAACATTGTTAAACTGTCTATACTGCCTAGAGCAATCTATACTTTTAATGCCATTCCGATCAAAATTCCACCGGTATTTTTCAAAGAGCTGGAGCAAATAATCCTAAAATTTGTATGGAATCAGTAGAGACCCCGAATCGCTAAGGAAATGTTGAAAAACAAAAATAAAACTGGTGGCATCTCATTACCTGATTTCAAGCTTTACTACAAAGCTGTGATCACCAAGACAGCATGGTACTGGCATCAAAACAGACACATAGACCAATGGAATGGAGTAGAGAGCCCCGATATGGACCCTCAACTCTATGGTCAAATAATCTTCGACAAAGCAGGAAAAAATATACAGTGGAAAAAAGACAGTCTCTTCAATAAATGGTGCTGGGAAAATTGGACAGCTATATGTAGAAGAATGAAACTTGACCATTCTCTTACACTGTACACAAAGATAAACTCAAAATGGATAAAGGACCTCAATGTGAGACAGGAATCCATCAGAATCCTAGAGGAGAACATAGGCAGTAACCTCTTCGATATCAGCCACTCAGTGCTTTCTTAAGTTCCAAGCAAACTACACTGGTTCACACACACACAAAACATGTCTACATTTTTTATTACATGAATTATGGAATTCAGGAAAAGCATTTATTTAGAACAAATTAATAAAAATTAGACAGGCTATATAAATTTTTTATGTTTTTGCACTTATTATAAAAATGTTGGTATATTACTTTTTCCCCATCATGAAGTTATGCACCATAAATAATAGACTCATTGCAATGAAGAATTTTTCACTCTTTCTATACAGAATATTTTCCAGTAATTTTACTCATCAGATATCTGATTAAAACCAGCAAAATTATAATCAGCCAGAATCTGAATCAATTACATGTGGCAACTTTCCTATATTCTCCCAGTGCGTGTATAAAACTTCCACTTAACATTGAGCATTTGAAGTGTTTGGAAAAGCAAGTTGCCTTTAAAAGTAAAAAAAAAAAAAAAAAAAAGAATAGAGAAAAGAAGGAAAGAAATCGCCTCTACTATTTTTCCTAGTAATTTGTGTATAATCAAATTCATGTAACTTAAACATGTGCATTTTTCTAACAACATAATTAAATTATTATGAGATAAATACTAATATAAACAAATGTAACTCTAAGAGACATTTCCAATAAGACACATAGATACACTTGACTCTGTCATTCATAACATATTTCTTGGTTGAAATGAATTATAGAAGTTTATCATGGCATGGTACACATTTTCATAATACTCATTAGGTCTAAATATGGTTTGTACATTTCAGATAATTTAAAGCTTCAGAAATTTCATCTTGAACCACATACGTCTCAATGAAGTTTAAGATTCTGGGGACATTAACCAATAAATTCTTTTAAAGTTCTACTAATTAGTTTAAGTTCCAAGGACCTAAAAATAATCATCTGAGAAATCAGAATCACTTTTTTGGTATTTTTTTTTAACTATTTGTGATACTAAGATAAAGACATAAAATATGTTGACCTACTGTTTCTTTGGGAAAAAATGATACTAAATTCTGATACTGCTTTTATTTTTTTCTTTCCCGAGTCAGCTCAATTCAATACAACAAATATTTATTTAGTATATTAGCATATTTATAACCCAGGGACTTTTACTTCAGGGAGGAGTTCATAAAACTCTTGAGATGACATGCTTACATGTGAGTCAGAAATTACAAGGCTGTGCACAATATCACATTGTCATACTCAGGTTGACATGCAACTGCACCTGCATGCAGATGGGTACAACCACACACACACACACACACACACACAGAGGCATCAGCTGTAACAAATATCTACAAGTATCTAACTCCAGAAATAACCTTATGTCATTTATTCTGTAAGTTATTTTTATTTAAGATTTTATTTATTTATTTGACAGATAGAGATCACAAGTAGGCAAAGAGGCAGGCAGAGAGAGAGAGAGGAGGAAGCAGGCTCCCTGCTGAGCGGAGAGCCTGATGTGGGGCTGGATCCCAGGACCCCGGGATCATGATCCGGGCTGAAGGCAGAGGCTTTAACCCACCGAGCCACCCAGGTGCCCCTATTCTGTAAGTTATTTTAAGCTAAGCTACTGCCAGGGCGACAAATTAGATATATATTATCTTTACACATTTTTATCTTTTTCAAACTTTAATCTTCTTCTGGAACATGGTATAGTATTAATAAATCAATAAATACATGATGCATAAATATTATGTTATCTCACCAGATTTTTTAAACTCATGATTCTGTGTTTTTGAGAGTATCTGACATTTCCATCTGTCACTGCATGTTTTTACAGTGACTCTAATAAAAGACAACTCAGAAATCAGCTCTCTTTTTTTTTAACTAATTCATAATGTATTGGTAGTTTTACATTTAAAAAATGTTACCTGTGAGAAATGAAAGTATACAATTTAAAATCAAAACTTAGAAACTGTGAATATCTATTGAATTATCATACCGGCACATGGAAAATCTGTTCTCTCATTTTGTAAATGTTGTATGAACAAAAAAAAATAATTACCAACCCTGAATGATCAATAGATTTAGTTGTACTCCTTTTATCAAATACCCTGAACAGAAGGTCTTTTGGCAAATACTTCATTTTTATATGGAAATAGTACTCTCTGTTTCTGAAGAGTTCTGAATTTGTATCCCTAACTCACCAACTAGCTTGCTGTCTTGGCATAATTTTTGAGAGCAACCCCTTTCACTCTGAAATGTATCCTGATTTATATGATGAAGTATGCAGTCACCTTACAGACATAGAATGTATGAATAGTAGTGCATGATTATTGCTCTGGTATAGACTTGGGGAAGATAAGAGCAAGCCTGGAGAAGGGTTTCTTAAGATTTTAGCAGTCCTGGAAAATTTCGGAGAGTTGATGTTACCTTGCTGTTTCTTAAATCAAAAGAATATTGAGAGAAGAGGAAACAAGTAAAAAGTGATATAGGAACTAAGTGAGAAAAAGCACACGTGTTCAGATGACCACTTGGCAAGAAATAAGAATAACATTGGGAGCAGGGCAAAAAGAAGCTTGAAATTTCATGAGGCCAGATAATAGCGTGCTTATCTAAGCAATATGTCCTGCATTCTGAAAGTTACAAGAACCCATTGGAAGATTTTAGTCAGTGTTGCAGTGCAGGCAGTATATCCTATCGGTTCCATTCCCCGAGCCTCTCTGATTATGTCTCTCTACCCTGTGCTAATGAAACCTCAGTGCCAGCCACACTATCACTGTCACCCAGACCACTGCAGCAGCCTAGGAACGGGCCCTTTCCCCTCCGCTCCTGGCCTACAGAGCGGCCTGAGTCCTGACTGTAACATGCAAAACAGTCATTGCCCTGCTACAACATTCTGATGGATGACTGTTAACAGTTCAAATGTTAACTCTTAACCGTGTGATCTGCCTCTTGTCAACCTCTCCAACTTCAGTTCCCTCCCCTTCTCTACCTCTTTTATTTTCCTCACAGCTCTTAGTACTACATGATAACCTCAGTTTTAAAGTGGTTTAGTAATTCCTTCTCACAGAAAAACTGCTAAGAGAAGAATCTGGTGTCATTCATCATGGTAGCCTTAATATGTAAAATTCTAGAATGTCATAAAAATAAAAAAAACCCAGAAGATATTGGATTCACTAAGTTTCACAATATCATTGCCACTTTAATGATGAAAGGAGATTGCTAAACATACTTTTAAAACTTCCTATATATTTTTAACATTTATAAATTTCCATAAACATGGCTTATGCATTTAATGATAAATCAGATATAAGACTCTTACATGGATCAACCTTTATCCATTTCTGCTAGTATTTCTTGTCCTACCATTGTATGATATGTGTGTGTTTGTGCTTCTGTTTGAGAAACAGACCGAAGATCAAATTTGAAAATTTTGTAATGAAAACTATATATAAATATGATTTTTAATAATTTCAGGCATGCAGGTAAAAAGAAAACACTGTTATTCTATATTTTAAACATGCAATACAGTGTATTTTTATAGTGATGAATACTTAGTTTTACATTAATAAATCTATAATGGATACCCACACAGAAATTTATTCCCGAATTTGTTATTTAGATATGATAATTTATGTCTCAATTCATAGTTTTTTTTTAAGAAAAACAAAGGGATTTATATAAAAAATCATAAAGTATTTTTGCCTTTTATCCAACAATTCTCATTCTAATAATTAACTTTTAAATCACTGAAAATGTACAAAAATATTTTGTTCAAAGATATATGTTATAAGTGTAATTTTAATTTCATTAAATGATGAAAGACAAAATCTTTAAATTTCTTAAAATAGCAGAAAGGAAAAAAAAAAGCAGAAGTGTTAAATGTACTAAAACACACCTAATAATTAAATATTACAGGTATGTAATACAGGGACTTAGGAAGTTTTTTAATGAAATAGGAAAATATACACGTATATATATATGTGCATATGTTTATATTTCAATATGTGTTTATATATATCCATTTTTATGTCTATCTAGAGAGAAAGAAAAATGAAACCGGAAAATAAATCTACCAAGATGTCTATAATATGCATGTTTTAACCTCTCTGGAACATGGATTCCTTTCACATTCAGTGAGTTTTACAATCGCTGACAGCTAGTTGGAGTCATGACATAGACGTGTGAAAATCTCCCTTAGCACCTTCTGGGGTAAAATCACAAAACTGTCAACATCAAAGCTGATAAATTTTCATGGAGTATGACTTTATGATTAGACCAAGGATAATTTTTTTTCCCTTTCATACATTTACCCAAATTTTTCAAACAATTTGTGTGCTTTTTATAAAGAGAAGAAATATTAATAAACCCTATAAAAATAGAACATAATCACAGAAATCACATAAACATAACAGTAAGTTAAATTTTGAAAAATAAAAAGGGGCGGAAAGAACTATACTAAAATATTGTCTTCTTTAATGTTTTTGAGAAAATTAATTATAGATCATAAATAGGATTTTAAGTGAAAATATCAATAAACTTGATGTCAGGTTCAAGTCCTAAGCAACCCTTAGCTATCTATGACCCTGGTCACACCACCAATACTCTCTATTCATTTTTTTCTTCTGTGAAATAGAGAGATACTCACCTAGTTAGTTTTGAGGAAGTTTGCAAATTCAATCTCAGATATGAAGGTTTTTCAAAATCCTGATTTTATAGACACCCAGGTTATTTCTTTTATCTTATATAAAATTTGTGGTTTTATGTATATACATATATATATGTGTGTATATATATATACACACACACATACACATTCACACACATATATATACACACACATACACATATACACACATACACATATATAAATACACACACATACACACACATATATATATATATATATATATAACCACAAATGTTGTGTAAGACAAAAGAAATAACCTGAGTATCTATAAAATAAATATAGTATTTGAAAATGTTATAATACCTGTTTGAAAAGAATTCCTAGGTCATCCAGATTCTGGCAATTATTACTGCCTTGTGGTCCTTACCTCAGGAAAAGCCAGGTTTCCTTACAGATTTTGGGGGGATAACATAAGTAACATAAAATTTACCCATAATAAATGTACACTTAAATGATTTTTACTGAATTTGCAGAGTTATACAAATATCACCACATTTTTGTGTGTTTTTTAAATGTGTTTTAAATATCTTAGAACATTTCCTTCACTACAAAAATCTCCCCACTGTCCCTGTGCAGTCAATCTCCACTCCTTCTCTAAGATCAGGGAAACCATTGATCTGCCTTCTAGCTCTGTAAATGTGCTTTTTCTGCATATTCCATACATAGAAAGAATCAAATATGTGGCTTCTTTCACTAGATAATATTTTTTTTACTGTGTTCCTTTCTAGAAGTTTTATCGTTTTAGGTTTTATATTTAAGTCTATGGTAATTTTTAAAAATTTTTGTTTATAATGTGAGGAAATCTGACATATTATTATTATTATTATTATTATTTGCATGTGAGTATCCAATTTCTGGGGACACTTTTATTGAGAACCAATTGGTCATAAGGGTGTAGTTTATTTTCGGACTCTCAATCTTACTGCATTAACCTATTTGGCTAATCTTGCATCAATACAACACTATAATGATTATTATGGTTTTATAGTAATTTTTAAAATCAGTTACTGCATTTCTCCAACTTTGTTATTCCCCCCCCCAAAAAAACTGGATACTTTGGTCCTTTGCATTTTCACTTAAATTTTAGTAAAATTTTGAGAGTGTATACAAGTACGCACTGAAAATGAACATCAGTTGCTTTCACTTGTTCTCATCAGGTAGTATAGTTTTGTTTCTATTTTCTCTCAGAATTAGCTGTAATCTGACTTCTGTATCTGTCATTTCAGTGAACCTACTCTTGTAAGACAATTAACTAAAATGTAAATAAATTTTATTGTGTTTTATGACTATTCATATTTTTTATCTTTTTTTTAAGACTTCATTTATTCATCTGACACAGAGAGAGAGTTCACAAGTAGGCAGAGAGGCAGGTAGAGAGAGGGGGGAGCAGGCTCCCCGCCGAGCAGAGAGCCGATGTGGGGCTCAATCCCAGGACCCTGGGATCATGACCTGAGCCAAAGGAAGAGGACCCAGCCCACTGAGCCACCCAGGTGCCCCGATATTTTTTTTATCTTTAATCAAAATGTATACATATAATTCTCTACTCTTTCTAGGAATTAAATATCTTCTTAAGTTTATGGACCCTACCCAGATACAAATCTCCATAATTCTGAGAAAAATATTGTCTTCTTTCTAGACTCCCATTTCTTTTCAACTCACCTCCTCCCAACCAAAAAAGTGGATACTCTAAAACTTTGTTCTTGAAATGCTTCTTTTGGCTTTACTGAAGAGTTGTGCTGAATGTGTATTTTAGTTAAATGGTAAACAGCCAAGGGTGAGAGCGGTAAAAACTGAGGCCAAGGCTTATTCTGTCAAAGCTATGAAGTCCTGCAATTATATTTTTAAAATTATTGATGGAATATTATGATTTAAAAATTTATTAAAGTAATTTTAAAATGTGACATTATAGTACAAAAACAAAAAGAAGATAATTATTGGGGTTGCCAGCAGCTAGATAATTCCTGTCATCATTATATTACATAATTTCAATGCTGAATAGAGTTGAAATTTTTTTAACATTTATTTATTTATTTGAGAGGGAGAGAGAGAGAGAAATTCAAGCAGACTCTACACTGAACACGGACTTGGATTCAGAGCTTTGATCTCAGAACCCTGAGATCACAATGCTGAGATCACAACCTGAACCAAAACCAAGATTTGGACGCTCAAACGACTGAGCCACCCAGGCAATCCGGAGTTGATTTTTTTTTTAAGATTTTATTTAAGATTTTATTTATTTATTTATTAGAGAGAAAGAGAGGGAGAGAGAGAGAGTGCACAAGCAGGCACAGCGGCAGGCAGAGGCAGAGAGAGAAGCAGGCTCCCTGCTGAGCAAGGAGCTGGATGTGGGACTCGATTCCAGGACCCTGGGATCATAACCTGAGCCAAAGGCATACGTTTAACCGACTTAGCCACCCAGGCATCACTAGAGTTTACTATTAATTGAGCTTGGTGAAGAAGTAAGATTTGGAGGCTAGCTCTGTCAAGATACAGTAGTGCTCATGAGTTTCCAACAAATTGAGAAACTTTCTTCCTCTTTAATGCTTTGTACTAAGTATTTTAAGAAGCAGATTCAAGAGAGCTTCTTAAGACATTTTATTGTATTATATTGTCAGTATTGTATATTATAAAATGAAATACTATAGGGTTTAAAATATATATGCATATATATATATTATATATATATATATATATATTAGAGGACAGAGAACAAGGCAATAATTGTTAAACAAAAATGGAACTGGTGCTTGATGTTGATTTAAGAAATTCTTACTCTTATCCAGATTAAAAAACTTGCTATAATTAAGAGATTCACTGTCAGACAAGCATGATTTGGAGACTAGGCCAAGGGTGTGGACAAGCAACCGTTAGCTAGTTTCTCAGAAAGATCAAAAGAGCAAAGCAATCAGTCATACACATGGCTGTTTGAATAGATTAGTCATGTGATTCAAGGATCCTTTCAGCCATCTCAGCAGAGTCAGGAACAGAGAAGGGATTATCCAGGAAAGATCTCTAGGCAAGCCTGCTGTCTAGTGGAGTGAATCTTTGTGAGAGAATCAGTGGTTCTTGAGAAAAGAAGGTGTCAGTCTCTCAAAATTCTATTGGCTGGAAGTAGGCTGATAAAACTACTCAACTTAAATCACTTGTTATCCTTCAAAAAAAAGGAAGGATGACTGTGAGGGTGGAACAGCAGCCCACTGGAAGGAGCCATGAACCTAGAGGTTATGAAGTATAGAGGATTATTTCCAGGTCTCGAAGATTGGTTGGAGATTGACAGAATGAAATAAAAAATTTCTTATGGCTTTTTCTCTCCATTTTCTCCCTTTTTTCAATGGAAATCTCTACAATCGTTTTTTCCAATGGCTTTCCTTTCATACTTTGAGAGCAAATAACTTGTTTCTTGAGTTTCCCAGATTCACAGATATAGAGGTATTGTGTCTCAGGATGGATTATATTCTGAGCCTGCAAATTTTCTGTTCTTCAAATGTTCTCTTTCTCTGGAGAACCCTAAAACCCATCTTAACATATTCTACTTCAGATACATAATAACTTAAAAAAAGTTAAATATAGAAACTTTCTTATTATATGACCTATTGCCTTGGTCCTTTTGTTGTCATTATTGGTACACATGCTCTATCTATATATGTGACGAACCCATTTTCATAATTATTACTTTACATAACATTATGTTTTTAAAGGGGATGAGAGAATAAAGGAAGGCAGTATATATTTATAGAGTTTGTGTTATTAGTTTTGTATTTATGCTTTCAGTTTGTCTTCATCTCATCTTATGAATTTGAATTACCATTTTGGAATTCTTACTTAAATTTTGTCTAGCTTTCTAGATTATTTTCTTATTTTCCAATAATAGGGTTTATATGGTCTTTTTAGTCCATAGTCCATCATGACTAGACTATGAACTTGTTTCTTGAAAATGGTAAGATGAAATTCGCCATTTTCAGTGTGGTAACATTTGCATTAATTTTTCGAAATCTGTGATAGTCAATACTGCTGTCATTTCAGCATGAGTCTAGTCAGTGGCATCAAACTGCACATAAATAGATATATAGAACAGACCATCAATCCCACCCACTTCCACCCCAATTCTTCCTTACTCTTTTGTCCGATACTTCATCACTCTCGACTCCTAGCAACAACTGATCTGTTTCCAGCTCATATAGTTTTGTCTTGTCCAGAATGTCATATAAATTCTATTATATAATACAATCTGATCACATGCTCAGATTTTGTAGTCTTTAGTGTTTTTTCTCTTTCATTTAACATAATGGGTTTGAGATTTATCTAGGTTGCTATGTATATCAAGAGTAACTTCTTTTTGTTACTGACTAGCATTCAATTTTGTGGACTAGCATTCAATTTTGATATTCAGCATCTTGTTATGCTCTTTTTTCCTAACTGTACATCTTCTTTGTAAATTCATTTATTCAATTTATTTGCCAATTTTTAACTGGACTTTCTTTTCTTATACTTAAGTCTTGAAAGTTCTTTATATATCCTCTGTCAGTCTGTGGCTTGGCTTTTCATGTCTTTAATGGCATTAATCAAAGAGCATTTAAATTTAATGAAATTGAACTTATTACATTTTTTCTTTTGAAGATAGTACTATCGGTATTGGTTCTAAGAAATCTTTTCATAAGTAAGAATAAAGAAAATACCTCCTATATTTTCTTCTAAACTGTTTATGCTTTTAGGCTTTATATCTATTCCTCGGTCCATTTTTAGTTATTTTTTGTGATTTGGGTATGACAAAGATTTCTTACATGCAATACCAAAAACATGATCCATAAAAGAAAAATTGATAAATTTGACCACACAAAAGTTAAAGCATGCTGTTTTTTGATAGACAGTTTAAAAAGAAAAATCAGGGCACCCGGGTGACTCGGTTCAGCGACTATCTTCGACTCAGGTCATGATCCTGGGGTCCTGGGATGGAGTCCCACATCAGGCTCTCGCTGCTCTGCGGGGAACCTGGTTCTCCCTCCCCTCTACTTGCCACCCCCTCTGCTCGTGCACTCTCTTTCTCTCTCTCTGTCAAATAAATAAATAAATAAGATATTTTAAAAATATTTTAAATAAATAAAAAGAAAAATCAAATATTGCACAGACTTGGAGAAAATATTTGCATATTATATATCTGACAAAGGACTTGTAATCAGAATATCTAAAAAAGAACAATAAGAAAATGAACAGCCCAATTTAAAAAAATACATGTTTGAACAGGCCAGTCACCAAAGATATACCAATGGCAAATAACCACATGAAAAGATTCTCAATATTATCAGTCATTAGTGACATTCAAATGAAAACATGACCAGATACCACTCACACTTCTTAGAATACCTAAAATTAAAATTATATAAAATTAAAACTGAACATATCAAATGTTGGTGAGGATGTAGAATAACTCAACCATTGTATACAGCTGGTAGTAATGTAAAATGGTAACACCACCTTGAAAAACTGGCTGTTTCTCAAAGAATTAAAAATGCATTACCATACTCTCTAGGCATTTGCACAATAAAAAAGAAAACTTATGTGCACAAAAGGACTTGACCATTAATATTCATAAAGCAGCTCTGTTTTTAACAGCCAGTTTGAGAAACAATCTCATTGTCCATCAACAAGAAAATGTATACGCAAGCTGTGGTATAGCCATACAATGAAGTACGATACAGAAAGCCAGAAACAGTACATATTGTGTGACTCCATTTATATAAATTTCTAGAATATGGAAACTCTATAGTAACATAAAACAGATCTGCAGTTACTTGATAATGCTTATTCAAGGCATAGGAAGGTCCAGTATGGAGGGATTGCAAAGAC
>PISX010036981.1:0-11440 GCA_004024625.1 Mellivora capensis | reverse complement strand
AAAGAAACAAGATGGGATTGGGAGGGAGACAAACCATAAGTGACTCTTAATCTCACAAAACAAACTGAGGGTTGCTGGGGGGAGGGGGTCGGGAAAGGTGGGTGGGGTAATGGACATTGGGGAGGGTATGTGCTATGGTTAGTGCTGTCAAGTGTGTAAACCTGGCGATTCACAGACATGTACCCCTGGGGATAAAAATATGTTTATAAAAAATAAAAATTAAAAAAAAAAAGAATTGCAAAAGGGTATACAAGAAAAACATGTTCTTTCACAAGTGCTTATGTATACTTCAGTAAATGTGATTCTTAAAAAGCCACAAATTGGATTATGCAATAAAACGCTATATACTTTGCTCTCATTACTTAATAATATATCTTAAGGCAATTTCCATATTGACGCAGAGATCCACCCCATTCTTTAGACTGGTGCATAGCATTTACCTATTAACCTATTGAAGAATACTTAGTTCTTTTCATGTTTTTGCTGTCCTAATCAGTGATGCAGAACACTCCTACACCACCTCTCAGTAGATCTGCGGATGACACCCCAAGAATTGAATCTATTCTGTTTCAGGGATCAGTCCATTTTTGCACTGACACCAAACTGTTTTAATTACTGATGCTTTATTTTTATTTATTTATTTATTTATTTATTTATTTATCAGAGAGAGGGAGAGAGAGAGAGCTTGAGCACAGGCAGACAGAGTGGCAGGCAGAGGCAGAGGGAGAAGCAGGCTCCTTGCCAAGCAAGGAGCCCGATGTGGGACTCGATCCCAGGACGCTGGGATCATGACCTGAGCCGAAGGCAGCCGCTTAACCAACTGAGCCACCCAGGTGTCCCTTACTGATGCTTTATAATGTATGTTTAGATATAGTAGGTCTGATCTCCCAAATAATTTATCTATTTATCTTTAAAGCATAATTATGTAATAATGCAACTATATGAAAATGTACAAAGAAAAATACAATGAACACTCAGTTTAAAAAATTAAATGCTGTTAGTAAGTTGAAGATCCTGGATTACCTTCCTCTCTTCCACTAGTAATAACTATTCTGACTCTAGTTAGCATTCCATGAGCTTATAATACTTTTTTTTTGAGCTTATAATACTTTTAACTTCTCTCTTTACTTATGCCTATAATTATATGCAGTATTGTAATTCATGCTTTAAACCTGCTTATTTGTTTTTTTTAAGATTTTATTTATTTATTTGACAGACAGAGATCACAAGTAGGCAGAGTGGCAGGTAGAGAGAGAGGAGGGGAAGCAGGCTCCCTGCTGAGCAGAGAGCCCGATGTGAGGCTCGATCCCAGGACCCTGGGGTCATGACCTGAGCTGAAGACAGAGGCTTTAACCCACTGAGCCACCCAGGTGCCCCAAACCTGCTTATTTGTTATAGAAAATATGCACACTCCTAAACAAACCAACTGGTCAACTGGTCTATACAGTTGTGATGATTAATTTTATGTGTCAGCTTGGCTGGGCCATGTGCCTACGTGTTTGGTTAAACATTATTCTGGATGTTTCCACGAAGATATTTTTGGATGAGATTAATATTTACACTGGCAAACTTTGAGGAAAGGGGATTGCCTTTTGCAATGTGGGTGGACCTCATCTGATCAGTTGAAGGCCTCAATAGAATTTGAGATTGACTTACCCCCAAGAAAGAAAGATTTCTTTCAGCAGACAACCTTCAAACTTAAGTGGCAACATCACTCTTCTCTGAGTCTTCAGACTGCCAATACACCTTGCAGATTTTGGATTTGCTGGCCTCCATAACTGCATAGGAATTCCTTAAACTCTCTTTCTCTCTTGATCCCAATGGCTCTGTTTCTCTGGAGAACCCTGATAATACATCAGGCCTCTGGCCTTAGCAGCACCAAGAACTGATGGAAAGTTTAAATTATGTTCTTCCCCATCCATGGCCCCGGTATCATATTCTAAGGAAGAGCTTCCCCCTTTACCAAGGGAAGGGGTGAAGTGGAAAGTTATCTTTCTTAAGCTTTCAAGAGTAACTGGGTAGGAGAGAATTTTCTTGTTGACCAAATAGTTCTTTGGCCCAGGGTCGATCCAATCTGTGGATTGGAAAGAAAGAAAGAAAGGCCTCTCTAGAAGGACCATGTCACAGAAGCAAGACTCCTGCCACACTTTGAGTGACATTTTTCATGATCACAGATCCACAGAGCTACAGTTTCACAAATATCTCCTCCTTATAACTGTCTAGTTGGAGGCACTGTGTTAGTCTCCCAATGCTGCTGTAACAAATTACCACACATTTTTATTATTTATTTATTTATTTATTTATTTATGAAATTGTCATACATTTAGCAGCTTTAAACAACACCCCCTTATTATCGCCTAGTCCTTTTGGTCAGAAGTCCCAGCTGGGCTCAACTGGGTCTTCAGTTTAGGCTCTCACGAGGCCAAAAATTAAGGTGTTGGCTGCCTGAATTCTCATTGGGAGGTTCTATAAAGAATCTGCTTCCAGGCTCATTCAGTTTGTGGGAAGAATGCAATTCCTTGTGGTTGCAGGACAGAGGGTCCCACGTTCCCACTGGCTGTCAGCTAGAGGTGCTTCTCAGCTTCCCGAGGACACCTGCATTTCCAGACTTGTGGCCCGGACTGCCATCTTTCAAAGCTAACAATGGTGTAGCGTGTCTTTCTCACACTCAGCTTCTCTCTGCCTGCCTCTTCTGATTTCAAGGGCTATGGAATTATGTTGGTTGGGTTCTCCTGGATAATGCAGGATCTCCCTATTTTAAGAACTGCTGATTAGTAGACTTAATTACACCTACAAAGTCCCTTTTGCTCTGTAAGGTAACACAATCATAGGTGTGACACCAGAAAGAGAGCCAAAATTCTTCCTACCACAAAAAACCATAGAGGTTTTTCCCAGACGAAAGGACTGGCCTCATTCAAAAGTATGTTTAGAGCTCATCTCTTGGGAGAAAGAAAATTGCTGTTCAGCGGACAATTTTTCCCACTTGGAGGAATCAAGGATTGTGGGATCACTAGGATGCAGACACAATGTATATTCCGGGCAGTGGGGATGGAGCAGAGACTAGAGCAGGGAGCACCCATTCTGGGGGCAGAGCTGAGCAAACTCACACCAGTTGCATGAGGACTCTGAGATGTCCCTGGGAAGGGGTTGGGGACCATCTCAACCTACCATCAAGACATTATAACAGGAATTCAAACAGAAACAATGAGTGAGACAAAGAGCAGGAAATGATGTAGACTTTGGGAAGGCTGCAGGAGAGACCTTCCGGGAGTTGCTGTGTAGAGGTCTGGCTTGAAGGAGCATTTGAAGAAGGCAGAAGAAGAAGTCCTTCATACATTCAGGAGTCTTCCATTTAGGGGAGGGAAGGGTCATGTGGGATAAAGAAATAGTGAGACAGCTGAGAAAAAGAATGAAGGGAAGAAAGTAGTGGACCCAGAGTAAAGGGTATAGGAGACAGAAGCATAAGGACAGAAAACCACGAAGCAAGAGGGATATTCTAATTCTAAAGGAAATTGCTGTGAATATTATTTAAATCAAGTTTTTGGATGTTCTGGCAAAATCCATAGCTTCCAGCTGGCCCTAGGTGTGTGTGTTGGAGCGGTGGGGTGGGGGGGCTCACAGCAGACCAGCAATGCACCTTTGTCCTCCCCAACAGAAGCTGTGGAAGTTTCCAGCATCTCACAGCTTCTTCCCCACGTGCTGGGTCTCTGACTTCTCTGCCTGACAGATTCCTCTGCACTCTGGGAGCTGGCTGGGCTACAGGCAGAGAACTTGAGAATTCCCAGCAGTCATTACCCCCAGGAATGCCCCCAACCAGTGGGGATGGGAGCAAGCACAGGGATGCTGCCTCCTTGCCCCTTGGGGGCCAGAGCTGAATGGCAGGAGACAGTTTCTCAGAGTTCCCCACCAGATGGAGACCCAGATGTCCTTTTCCTGGGGACTGGGTCATTTGCTGGCATTTCTCCCTCCCCCATCTCACCCTCTTTGTTACATTTGTGTCTGGGTCCATCTCACAAGCAAATCACCTGTCCCCAGGTCCTTGCCCCAGTCCTCGTAGTGGAATCAAAACCCCACCTCTGTGTATCTTAGGTTTTTGGTTGGGGCTCTTTAACAAAGAGATTAACAGGAAGAAAACAATTTATGGACCCCTGCAGCACACACCATGTGAGGAAAACCTCTATAAAAGGTAGCCCAAAGCTGTGGCTTAGAGCCCTGGTTTATTAGTATCTTCAACAAAGAATAAAAATCTGCAGAGAAATGACTGGATGGAGGAAAGCAGTTTTAGGTCCCCAAGGGGGCTTGCTATCAGAAGGGAAATATATGGGGTCACTGATAGGGTAAGGTTTGTTTGCAGATTCTTCTGGTGCTTTTAAGTCCATATCCAGTACAAGGAGAATTCCCATCTGGCCATTTAGGCCAAAAGGGGGAGTGGACAGAAAGCTTATCCCATTTGCAACTTCTTAGTTGCTTTCAGCTTAAATTTTATGTTAAAGAGGCATATTTGGGGTGACACAGGTGGTTTCTTTCACCTGCCTCTGGGGGACCCTGAACTAGCACAGGGCCATGGGTCTCTTGTATTATAAGGAGATCTTAGAATGAATCCAGGGCACATCACAGAAATCTGGGGAAGGGGCCCTTTAGATCAGTTTGATAACTTCGATTATCAAAGTTTTGATCTTATAAAAGATAAACTTATAAAAGATACTATAAAAGATATCTTATAAAAGATAAACTTTTAGTCTGAGCAAGATAAGAAACCTTTTAAGCAAACCGCGACAAAAAGTCACATCTTCAAGAATCATTCTAGTTCCAGGCAGAGATAGTTAAGTAGGCAACACCGGTCCAAATAAGCTCAGGTGGGAGAGCCGGCTGGGGGATAGGCTTTGAGAATCCTCAGCTCCTAGATATTCCCTGTCCAACATAGGTATTGGACAGAAGCTGTGAGACTGGGTGAGATCTTGGAGAAATGAGCATAGTCAGGAAAGGGAAGAAGTCCAAGAACTGGACCCTGGGGCATGTCCTCATTTATGGGGAGAAACCAGCAGGAGACTGGGGGGGAAAGCTGCAGAACCAGTTCAATAAGTTTCTCTCATTAGATTAAGAATTTAAAAAAAAAAAGATTAAGAATTCAACAACATGAAGTTTGCTCCTGACCTTGACCAGAGCAAGGTCAAGTGACTGGTGGGGTGAGACCCTTCCTGTGCTGGCTCAAGAGGGAAGGGAGGACAGCAAGTGGAGAGAGGGAAGAGCCACCTCTCTTTGGAGAATTTTGCTGTAAAGGCAAGACAAAAAATAGGGCAGCAGCTGGAGGGGGGTAATGGGACAGAAAAGAGCATTTTTAGAATGGGAGAAACAGTCATGTTTTTATGCTGCTGGGAGGGATCCATCGTAGTGGGAGACCCAAGGATGCGGTAGGCAGAGGGTAGAATTGTTGGGTTGAGTATTTAAGAAGGAATGGGGTTCACTGTGCAAGTAGGAGGTGTGCTTTAGCTAAGGACACCCATGAATTATTGGTGGTAACTTTATAGGCAACCTAATAGAATATTACGTATGAAGTCCCATTGTAAACACGATAACAACACCTCAAAAAGAAACAAAAGTTATATACCAGAGTTCCTTCCCCTAGGGGTGACTCCACCTATTGGGATGATTTTATACATGCAAATTTATGTCACACCTCAAATGTTACCTCCTTAAAGAAGCCTTCCCGACCCCCATAGCCTGTCATATCTCTTTGTTTGATTTTCCTTGTAGCCTTATTCACCGTCTGAAAATAGCTTGTTAATCAACTAATCGATCAACCAATCAATTAATTCTTTGCTCTTCTCCTCCTCAAAATATATGCTCTGCAAGGGTTATGACCTTGACTATTTAGTTTGCTGCTGTATTCCAAAAAATAGTGGCTGGACAGTGGTATACAGGTAGACCAACTCTCTGGAGAAAAAAAAAATCCAAACCCTCCAAAACAAAAAGACCCTGATTTGTAACATTTGCTGATTCCTGTGTGTAAACATTCCTACCTTGGGCACTTTCAAGTTACCAATATGGCATCAGTGAATAAGGAGTTGGGGAGGAGGGAGCATAGTTGGCTTTCATGAACTGGTACAAGCCAGCTGCACCATATTTGGCACAAGAGCAGTGCTCAATCAATATTGGTTGAATGAAAGAATAAGTGAATTACCATTAGCTTGAGCCATTATTCCATTAAAGATATTCCCGGAAGGTTTATGTTTTTCCTGCTGCCTTTCAATCCTTTGCTTCTGCTCTTTTTCTTCCCCATTCTGTAGGTCTCCCACATTGCCTTGCTGAAAGCCTTCCATGACGTTACTCATACCAAACTTTCACTGGGTGTTTGAGGCAGTGGAGGGGCGTCTGTCAGGTCCTGACTCTGGGGGCATCTTCCTATTTGTCTCTCTCCCCAGGGCTCCAGATTGCAGGCTTAGTGCCCTGTTGCTTTCCTTTCCTAGGAGCTGCTTCTTTAGAAACTAAGTGCTTCCCTCCAACCCATCTTTTTTTGGGTCTACTCAACTTAAGCTTAGACACATAGCCCCAAGCTCATTAATGTGTCTCCTTGTCCCAAAGGACATCTCTCTATTTGGCATCTTGGAGCATCTTCTAGCATCTTGGAGCATAGTGTTGCAGCAGGGAAAACCCTACAACTCTTCTTTTTTTGATGAGTGGGGTTAAATTTGATTTCCACCTCCTCACTCCTTCCCAACAATCTTACGTGTCTCAGGAGACAAAAATGACTTTTGTGAAGTTATTTTCTTTTTCAATGCAAAAAAAAAAAAAAAAAGTCTTTTGTAACAAGAAAGAGTCTAAATGGGAAGAGAGACAATTGTAAAAGCTGTCCCTGGGGAATCTTATTGGAATGGTTCTGCAGCTTTGACTGCAGTGCCTGCTGGTGTGGATGGTTAACAAGACTGTCTTCGGTATTACCTAGATGGTTCTCCAACTCAAGACTTCAGAAAGACAACCGAGGAATTATGAATATGTAAAAGCCCAAAGATGAACTTTTGATTCCTATCCTTAAATGAAAACTCACTTGAGCAGGGTTTTGAAATGTCACCTTTCTGGTCTCACCAGGATTTCTCTTTGGTCATGTCCTGGTTTAGCTAATTCTGTTTGTGTGTTAAATGCAGATACTATCCTGCCCTGTTCTGCCCTGTGCAGCTACTTCCTGGTACTTCAGCTTCTGGACCTGCAGCAGCTCCTAATGAAACCAAACTGTTTTCCAACTGTGATGAAGAGCGTTTCGCACCAGTGCTCTCTGAAAAATGACCTGTTGCCCATTATTTATAAATTTGGGAAAGATTGTTTTTTCCCTCTGTGCAAGGCTCTCTGCCTCTCTTTAGCATTCTTTGCTAGCTGCCTTTGCATTTTCCTGTTTTGTTAATTGTTCACCTGGGCTGAGGTGGGAAAGGATTTATAAGTGTGTTACTTTCTTTGTGGTGAGTTTTCATTATATAACAATATGAAGGCCATTCAATTTCCTGTGTGACTCTCTTAAGCCTCTTGCCTAAGGTTAGCAGAATTTCTGTTTTATCACTTTATAGCAAGCTATTAAAACATTTTGACAATTTTATGAGCTGATTAAACATTCTTCAACTTTTCATTTCTTCTCCAAACAACAATGGAAATAAAAATAGTGACAAAAATTACTTATTTAATGAGTCCTTACCATAGGCCAAGAATTCTGCTTTTTTTTTTCCATATTTTTAAACTTAATTCTCAGAAAAACCCTAGAATTATTCTTATTTTAATATAAGGAAACAAACACAGAAAGGAATGTGCCCTAGGTCTCTGAAAGTAAATGACAGATCTGGAAATCAAATCCAGGGCTGGCTGATGCTGAAGTCCTTGCTAGTAACCTTCCCACTAAATTCTGAGATCTTCTCCTCAGGGCCTGTTGGAGCCAAATTATTCTCTGGGCTGGAGCACCAGTAACAAGAGCCACACTCAGCTCAGTGGTGATGAACTAACTCAAAGGCTAAGTCCTGCTCAAGAGATGGAGGTTGACTACCTTTAGACCTCTTGTTAGCTATAACAACTTCTATCTCATTGATCAGTGTCTACTGAGATTGCTTCTTTAAAAATTATTTACATGGAGGGACCCCTGGGTGGCTCAGTCGGTTAAGTGTCTGACTCCTGGTTTCAACTCAAGTCATGATCTTGGGGTTGTGAGACTGAGCTTCACGTTGGGCTCTATGCTCAGTGTAGAGTCTGCTTCTTCCTCTTCCTCTGCCCCTCACCCCACTTGCTCTCTCGCTCTCTCTCTAAAATAAATAAATATATCTTTAAGAATATTGTTTACATGGAGGCCAAAGAGATACCCAACAATATGGAAGGTATTTATTGTCCTGCAATAGGTGGTCCAAGATGACTAATGTTAGCGAAATGCACTTGGGATTCACCACAATGTCGATGATGGTGGTGGTGATAATGGTGGTGATGGCGTTGTTATTGTTTGTGTTGTTGATGGTGGTGGTGGCTGTAGCAATGCTGTTATTGTGGTTGTTGGTGTTGGTGGTGATGGTGGTGGTAGTATTGTTGTGGTTGTTGTTGGCGGTGGTGTCAGTGCCGTGGGTGGAGATGATGGTGGTGGTGGTGGTGGTGCCAGTGTTGGTGTTAGTGGTGGTGGTAGTGATGGTGTTGGTGGTGGTGGTGATGGTGATGGTGGTGACGATTGTTGTGGTGATTTTTTTAGTCGAGATTTATTTCCTGACTCAACAGCCAAAGTGTCAGATCTTGGACATTTCCTCAGATGTTTTAATTTCTCTGAAAGATATAAGGAACTATCTCTCCTGTTTATGTTCAGTTTATAATTGAACACTCTTTTTCTAAAATCAAATTATATTCTAGCTACCTTCTCTGAGAACTTGGTAGAGATGCGAATTTTTGGCCCCACCCCTGACCTGCTGAGCCAGAACCTCTGTGGGTGGGACCCAGCAATCTGTGTTTTAAGAATCCCTCTGGGTACTCTGAGGCTTGCTTGAGTTTGAAAACACTGGTGTAGACACTCATACAGCCCATCTTGTCCACTTGCTCTCCTCAGCAACCTCAACCACCCCCATGGTTTCAATGACTTCCAAATGTCTGCAGCTGAGACCTGCTTTCTGAGTTCTCAATTCAATATATCTACCCACCCTGCTGGGTAGATATGCCATCTCTGCTTGGATACATCACCATGTATGTCATTTTCTCATTGAACTATGTTTGTTTGGTTTGCTAACTTTGTCTTTGCATTTTATTAAAATTCCTTGTTTAAGCTGGGCCTCCTCTGCCATATCAGAGCTTGGCAAGGACAGGGATCGGATCTATCTGGGGATGGCTTACTTGTGAACACAACCAATATGTAGGTATGTATTTATTTATTATTATTTTTTGAAAGAGTTTATTTATTTATTTGAGAGAGAGAGAGCATGAGCAGCAGGAAGAGAGAGAAGCAGGCTCACCTCCGAGCTGAGAACCCAATACGGGGCTTGATCCCAGGACCCGGGGATCATGACCTGAGCCAAAGGCAGATGCTTAACCCACTGAGCCACCCAGGCGTCCCCTATTTATTTTTATTTTAAAGAGAGAGAGAGAGAGAGAGAGAGAGCTAGTGGAGGGAGGAGCAGAGAGAGAGAGGGAGAGAGAGAATCCTCAAGCAGATTCCACACTGAGCACAGAGCCCAATGCAAGACTCGCTCCCAGGACTTTGAGATCATATCCTGGGCCAAAATCTGGAGTTGGACGCACCAAGGATTGAGCCACCCAGGCTCCCAAACATAGCCACGTGATTTGCTAAGTGTTGTCTACAACTGCTTTTGTGCTACAGTGACTGCGTATTTGCTGCAAAAAGCTTCTGAGTTTGTTAAGCTTAAAGTATTTACTATCTGGTCCTTTATAGACACGTTTGCTCCAGGCCTCCCCTCATGCATCTCTAGAAAGGCCAGCTGCAGTTGCTCTTCTGTGCTATCCCACACTGAGCCCTCTGGGATGCCAGCCTGGCTCAGTGGGACCTTAGGGGCCCCACAACTGGCATAAACTTACTTGACACAAAGACAACGTCTAGGGGAAAACCACCCGTGGGCTCAGGATTTACGAATGAACTTGGCATTTATATTAACATAGAGGAGGGAAATGCTCATAGCCAGAGCCCGGGACTGTCATGCCCTAGTTCCTTACCACGTCAAATGTACACATCCTATTTCACACACTGTCAAGAAAAATGAAGAGATCACTGCTTATTCTTTTAGTGCAGTGCTGCCAATGCAACTTTGGTTGAACTTTTATTGCCCCAGGTATTTTATAACTGCAAGAGGTAGGGGTTAAGTGGCAGAGGACTGATAATAACATACCTGATTCTTATCAGAAAGTTTTGTAAATGAGTCTTGGCCAGAAAAATGCAAAATGAGTTTTGTCTGGGAGAGGTACAATTGCTTCGTGTCTGGTAGAAAAGATGATCTCAGATACTGTCTTGCCCAGTAGGATAGTAACCAGTTTTGTACATATTAACAAATTCATTTCAGCATTCCTTGATGCTTGACGGACATGAATCTCACTTCTTCCCATTCTCCTTTGAACCAGTTTTAATATCATCTGGGTCCCTTATTAATTAATGAATTGAATAAAACCACTGGTACATGTTCATTTTATATTTGTATGAAGTTGTTTTTTATTTTTATTTTTTAAATACTAACATGAATGCAATCTACTCACCCCGCCCCCCAACCCCCATGGATTGCTCTGAAGTTAACTGTTCGGGAAAAGCTTCATGCCACACAGGAGAGGAAGGTAAGACCCAGGGGCACTTAGCAGGGGACAGGTCTATGGAACACTGAGGTTCAAGTTAACACTCTTCCAAAAGGCCATATGGAAAAAGTACCGATAACAAACATTTGAAAGAAGTGACTGTATTTGTGCAGTAAAACACTTAAAATTTAAAAGGTGTTTTTAATATTTGGGAATAATATATGGGAAGAAACAGATTAAACATTTCTTAGTTACTCAGGATTTTAACTTTCAGGATTTGGGACATGAAGTTCTTTTGTTTATAGAGGCTGTTTTCCCTTCGCAGGACGGGAGAAACAGGTCCGCTCCAGACATTGTTACACCTGCTCCAGACACTTGCTTGTCTCTGGCAGATTTTCTGGGTCTGGAGCTATGACGCCATTTTGGTTGCGATTATCAGTCCGAGAAGACCTGCCCTGTTCTCTGTAGGGGGTCCCTAGCGAATATACGAAGTGTTTGGTTCTTCTTTCTACTGCATATTTCACAGAGAGAGAGCCCTTGTTATGTCACCTGTGGTGTGGGGCCCCTTCTCTGCGAGCAATGGTCAGAAGTTGTGAATTAACCCTTGTTAGAAAATACTTGGGACGCTTAGTGAAATAAGTCAATCAGAGAAAGACAACTATCATATGATATCCCTGATATGAGGAAGTGGAGATGCAACATG
>PISX010036980.1:0-11447 GCA_004024625.1 Mellivora capensis | reverse complement strand
GTTCTTTCCATAGTTTGGCTATTGTAGACATTGCTGCTATAAACATTCGGGTGCACGTGCCCCTTTGGATCACTACGTTTGTATCTTTAGGGTAAATACCCAGTAGTGCAATTGCTGGGTCATAGGGTAGTTCTATTTTCAACTTTTTGAGGAACCTCCACGCTGTTTTCCAGAGTGGTTGCACCAGCTTGCATTCCCACCAGCAGTGTAGGAGGGTTCCCCTTTCTCCACATCCTCGCCAGCATCTGTCATTTCCTGACTTGTTAAATTATCTAGAGTTTTTAAAGAATCTGTTCTTGTTATCCTTTTGTCTACAATTTCTCACTCATTGTCAATTTTCGGTTTTATGTGTGGAGTTTTATAATTTTGGATCATGGACCTGTAGTGAGGAGTCAAGGGAGGGGTTCAATATGTGGGAATTCTTTGCAGCTTATGATGAATTTATGTCTTCTGAAGTGTAGTTATTTGTTCAGTGGTAGAAGCGAAGACAGTAAGAAGAAGTTGCAGAACATTTTGAATCTAAGTACTGAGTACTAAGAAGATCACTATTTTGTAGACAAATACTGAGTCAGGAAGAAGAGTAAAAGTAAAAATGAAGAAACTCATAAATGGTAGAAAGTTTTGGAGCTTAAAACTGTTACATGATGCAGATTTTTTAATAAAACTGGAGGCTGGGTCGTTTTTATTGAGTGAGGTAGAATAGGTGTAATAATAGTAACAACCAAGGATTTATTAAGTATCTGTTTAATTTCAGACATTATGTGAGATTCCTTTCATAAACTTTTCTTACAACACAGCCTTTGAAGTATAGTCATAATATCTATGCTTGTACCAGTGTACTGGATTTGATGGGATTAGGTAAATTTAGCAAGATTGAAGAACTGTAAAATGAGGAACCAGATTCTTCTGTCTTTGATTGTAAAATCCCTACTGTTTCTTTCAGACCCCTAATAGAATCTTAGGGTTGAAAGAAATCAGGCTATGTGGAGCCTGCATGGGGAAGCTACTTCATGTCAGTCAAATTAAGGTCTCTCTATATTTTTTAGCATGTTCTATAGTTTTAATACATTAAACACCAACATTTATTGAGTTATTTCTATATATTAAGTGCTGTTCCATGTAATCTCTCATTTAATACTGAAGAGACCCGAATGAGAAATAGGGAGTATTTTTATATACATTTTTCAAATAAAAAAATAGAAATATTATAACTAGTTTGCTTAATCACCAAATAACAAGTCAGAATTCAAAACCAGTTCATTTTCCTTAAAATGACTGTGCTGTACATTAGAATATAGAAGTGCATATGACACATTTCATGACATAAAGGATTTTACAGTCCAGTAAATGGTGATGGTACTTTTCAATCAGTCTGTCTGTCCTTTTGGGAATGGGAAAGAGGAGTTAAATTCATCATATTTCTGTATCTACTCATTTGTATGATACTGCCTATTTCAGAAATTAATATTTCAGAGTCTGTGTAAACATTCTTTAAGTTTGTAGATAGTTATTGTATAAACAGAAAGTTAGGAAGAGTTTCTAATATAGACCTTAAGTATCTTCTGGATGACTCAATTTTTAAAGCACATTTATAATTTTTTTTTAGCATTTAACTATTGTATGTTAAATAAAATCCACCTGTAACTAATGATAGCATTTTACATAATGTTATTGAGATATAATGGGGAGGTAAAAATTTGTAGATTTTTTGGGGGTCTTTAAAGTCTGAGTATTTATATTTTTAATTATTAGAATCAGATCAACAGTAACCATCTTCGAAGAGCGGAACAAGAGGTGATTAGTCTGCATGAGAAAGTGCAGTATCTTTCGGCACAGAACAAAGGACTACTTACTCAATTAAGTGAAGCAAAGCGCAAACAAGCAGAGATTGAATGCAAGGTAAATAATTGGCTACCTAATTTTTTTCCAATATAATAATGCCTTTTTGTTTTGTCTCTTCATTATTTTAAAGGCAATAAAACCAAAAAGAGCTAGTTTGATTTCCCACTTTTCCTGGATTTGGTTTGGTGATTGCTTTCCAACAGGGTTAGTTCATCTTACTGTGAGGTGGATTTCAGGCAGGAAACCTCATTTCACCCATTGGTTAAATGCCAGTTTAGGAAATTAAGTTAACCAAGTGGCTGAAAATTTGTATCTCTTTATAATTTTTCTTTTGACTTGTAGCTCTTTGTTTAAAATCACAACCAAAAAGATAGGTAATTTAGGGAGACTAGGGCAACTCTGCTTCGATCGGTATGGTATAGTATGCACTCAATATTGATAAATATTTTCTGGGTAGAGAGCAAAAGAAGTGTGTTTGCCCATGGTTTGGGAAAATTGTGTACATTTCCCATTATTATTTTAATCAGTTTTTCTATTTTTTATGCATGAAGTATTTGGATTTATAAAGCTTCAAAAAGTATTTGAATGCAAGTAAATGTTTTCCTGAAGTCAGTTGCCAGTGCAACTGTGGTGAGAGAGAGAGGGGATGAGGAGTGGGGTAGGATGAGGAGGGGGGTAGAACAAGAGAGAGTGTGAGAGAAAGAGAAATAACTAAAGATATGACTGTGGTCTCAGCATTAGAATAGATTACTAAGGACAAGTTATGGAATTTTAAAAATAAAGTAGGCATCCATCTTTCCATGGTGATACAGCAGGAATGATGCCCTCTAAGATTCTAGCCTTATTATTCTATGATAAGAAATAAGACTTTCATTGGTACATATGAAGCTGTAATTCCATCAACTTGTTCTGGTGTCATTAAAAACCAGGAGTGAAGCTTGAGTGGTTTATCAGTGTCACTGAAATCCAGAGATGAAATTACATCCTAATAAATATGCATGGCTGTTGCAATTTACACTGACAGAAATCTGTAGGCAGTACTGAAATTTGTGCTAACTTAAAATTAGTCCCTCTAGAAGGATGTGACTAGACTAATTTAAAAATAAAATAATGTGACATGAGGTTATATCAGTTTGATTTGTCTTTCTAATATGTGATTAAATTTTTATGATGCCATATTGTCTGTGCTGACTTATTTTTAATGAAGAGATAAACTTAATCTCTTTTCAAATTATTGGGGCTTTTCTTAAACATGGGTTGATAACACTGTTACTGGATTTAGTATTGTTCCTCAAATGCCTTAGCACCTTTTAAGGAAAGTAAGGTTTTCTTTGGAAATAATTTTTGGAATTTGCTGATGAAAAAAAAAAATATATATATATATATATATTTTTTTTTTTTAATTTAAGTAATGGGCTCAGATTCAGAATTTTAGAAAATTTTAAGAACCAATATTTTATTTTTAACTGTTTAGTAATAAATCTGTGAATATTGTTACAGATGCTGATTCTTTTATCTGTGTGTGTGTTTAACCTGTATATTGATTTATTCAGTATTTTGTAATACCTTTTGTAGATTTTGAGAATGACCAGTGTGTCATTACCGTAGCACCTAATACATTGTAATTAAGCGTATATATTTTACCTTGTTATACTGGAACACTTCAGGAACAAACCCTAACTTTTTCAAGGAAGCTAGTCCTTCAATTATGGAAATCTGGTTCATTTTCATTTAGGTTTTTTTTTTAGATTTTATTTATTTGAGAGCAAGAGAGCATATATATAGGTATGCACTCAAGTTGAGCAGAGGGTAGAGGGAGGGGAAGAAGCAAACTCCACTGAGCCGGGAGCCGGACTCTGGGCTCCATCCCAGGACCCTGAGATCATGACCTGAGCTGAAGGCAGACACTTAACTGATTGAGTCACCTAGGTGCCTACCCCTCATTTAGTTATATATGATTACAGCTTGTAATTTGTTGATAAATAACTATTAAATTTCATTTTATTTTTCACTTATGTAATATATCAGGATACTGTTTTTAGTATTAATGTTATTTTCCTTCAACCGAATTTGAATGTTCCCACTTAAAGATGAAAATAGTATAAGTCTGTAATCTCCAATATGAAAATTCAAAACACTCTGAAACCCAAACATTTTCTCATAAATATCACAGAAATTCATTTGCGTGGCCATTTATAATTTTTGTTTTATCCCACTTGGTGTGAATATTTATACTTTACAGTTTCATTGTGTTTAGTACTGAGCAAGGTGTTTCATTATGGGTGCAACCTTGTGGATAATACTAATGTATGGTTCATGTATCTTATTATTTTTCTAAAATCTAAAAAATAAAAAATTCTATGACATATTTAGTTCCTGAGATTTTAGTAATGAGATTGTGGGATTTCCTACATAAATCTAAATTTGAAGAGTATAGAAAGATTTTATATTCTCTAGTTCTACATATATAAAGAGAGATACCAATATAGATATGTATATATCCATGGAAAGGTATAGTACAGTAATTCATATATAAACTTGTAAAATTATATGATAAGTAATTTTAAGTAGGAAAGTCAGAGTATTTTACTATGATTATAACATTGTACATATTTGTAGTAATGACAAGAAGGAAACAGGAAGAAAATAAACCTGGTGCTTATATATAATATAAACCTTTTTTTTTTATATATATATTTATTTGTCAGAGAGAGAGAGTACAAACAGGGGGAGTGGCAGACAGAAGGAGAAGCAGACTCCCCACCGAGTAAGAAGCCTGATACAGGACTCAATCCCAGGACCTTGAGATCATGACCTGAGCCAAAAGCAGATGCTCAACTGATTGAGCCACCCAGCTGTCCCTAATATAAACTTTAATAGCTTAATACATATGCATTTTTTCATAATGCTTTGATTTTTTAACAGTATAAGTGAAAGCATTGCTCATACTCTTTCCCCTTTTATCTCATTCTCTTCCTGACTCTACCATGTACCCTTTCTTTTATTTTTTTGCTAGGTGACTGCTTTCATTTTCTGATATGTCCTTTGAGAGTTTTTTTTTTAAAGATTTTATTTATTTATTCGAGAGAGAGTGAGTGAGAAAGAGAGAGAGCATGAGAAGAGTAGCAGAGGAGATAGGGAAGCAGACTCCCCACTGAGCAGGAAGCCTGATGTGGGGCTCCATTCTAGGAACCTGGGATCATAACCTGAGCAGAAGACAGATGTTTAACTGACTGAGCCATCCAGGTGCCCCTCTTTCAGAGTTTCTTTTAGGCAAATACAAACAAGTAAAAGTACATAATTTTTCTTATCACTTTTTTACATAAAAGTTAACATATTGTGTGTTCTTCTCCTTGCTTTTTTTTTTGTCACTATGTTTTTTTTTTAATGTCATTATGTTTTATAGAGCTTTCAATATCAGTACTTCAAGAGCCTTATTAGTTTCTAAGGTACATTGTTTTCCATTGCATGGATGTATCGTAGTATACTTAACTAGATTCTTGTTGATGGGCACATGGATTGTCCCCAGTGTTTTTGCTGCCACAAGCAGTGTAGTGAATAACCTCTTGTACATATATAATTTCAGACATACAGAGTTATATCCACATTCTGTACCTATAGAGGTATATCCACATGTTCCCTTAGATTGGTCAGTGGGTAAATGCATTTGTACTTTCATAAAATTTTATCAGATGACACTTCTTAGGGTTGAACTGTTTTGTACTCTGACCAAGAGGGCATGATAGTACCTGTTTCTCCATTATGTTACTTACAAAGGCACTTACAAAGTGTATAGCCAAACCTTTTCATTTTAAGTAGATGTAACTTGCATGTTTTGGAACAGTCATTCTCAAATAAGGATGGGAGGAGGTGAGATTATGAGACTTCAAAGAATTATGGCATCTGTTTACATATTCATCAAATACTTGGGCAGCCTTTATTTGTTAGTATTATAGGCACTGGGGACTCAGTAGTGAAGAAAGTGAGTGAGCACAATGTTTATTGAAACAATAAATAAAAAATACATAAGATCATTACTAATGATGTACTGTAAAGTGGGAGGTAAGAGGAAGCGGTGATTAAGATGGAGTGCCAGGAGGTGGGGGTTACTGGTCAGTTATTTTGTAGAATATCCCTCAGCTTGGGATTGTATGTTTTCTCATGACTAGACTGAGATAATGTATTTTAGGAAAGAATACAGAATATAAGTGTCCTTCTTAGCACATCATGTTAGAAGGCATATTGTATTATATTGTATTATATGTATTAATATAACATATTATATGTTAGAAGGGCATCTTGGTTCTTTCCAGTTTGGCGACCGTGGCCATTGCTGCTATAAACATTGGGGTACAGATAGCCCTTCTTTTCACTACATCTGTATCTTTGGGGTAAATACCCAGTATTGCAATTGCAGGGTCACAGTTGTTAAATTTTTAGGAATTTTGTGACTTGATTGTTAAAACAGCGATATGAACAATTAAGTCATATAACATAATTGTGATAGGACAAAGGTAATAAGTAATCAAACTTTAACATTTCCTACTTATTTTTACATTTTACTACTATCTGTGCTTTTGAGGTTATTTATACCCCTTGTATCTATATGGTGGAAATACCATATAATAGTGTTCCACTGTATATTTCTTCCCAACTCAGTGTTCAATAATGTTAACGTTGATAGCTTGAAAGGAGCCATGGTGGGAGGATTTACATCACATTAGTTGTCAAACTACAAATCAGGACTGGATTTTTTTGTTGAGTATCTAGACCAGATGTTGGCAGACTGTAGCCCATAGCCCAAATCTGTCTGGTTGCCTGTTTTTAGAAGTAAAGTTTTATTGGAATACAGCCTTGCCTGTTTCTTTATGTATTGTTCGTGGCCACTTTCACACTGCAGCAATGGCAGGTACAATATTTGTGATACATTATATGGCCCATAAACCTAAAATATTTACTATCTGGCCTTTTAAGGAAAGGCATTTGATGCCTGTGCTTGATTTTTAATGCAGATAAAAGTTTAAAATTCTGTTATATCTTCAGCCTATGCATTATGACTAGCACAACATTTTTAAGGAAATTTTCCTTCAGTATTTGATTACTTTAACCAGAATCAACAAAAAACTTGCTCACATTATTAACAAATGAGTGAAATTGTAACATAAGTCTTCTTTGTTTCACTTTCATCTTTTCTCTAACAAAAATATTCAGTCAACATTTATATCAAAACTTTACTTTTTCCTCAGTTTCAACCATTGATGGCTCATGGATGCAGTAGTTTAGAAAAAAATCAGTGAAAGCATTCTGTGAGAATACAGTGACTGCACAGAATGGGCAATGAGTATTGTATATCTTATTATCTATATATTGTCCCTATATATCCTCTATATCAGTTTATATTAAAAAATATAATAAGCTTATTCATGAACACGTGTACACACACACACACAAATAGCCCTAGGAGAAACCTGATTGCTAGACAATTTTTTTTATTAACATATAATGTATTATTTGCCCCAGTTACAGGTCTGTGAATTGTCCAGCTTATACATTTCACAGCATTCACCATATCCCTTACCCTCCCCAATGTCCATCACCCAACCACCCTCTCTATACACCCCTCCTCCCATCACCCACAGTTTGTTTTGTGAGATTAAGAGCCTCCTATGGTTTCTCTCCCTCTGCATCCCATCTTGTTTCGTTTTTTTCCTTCCCTACCCCCCAAACTCCCCACCTTGCTTCTCAAATTCCTCATGTCAGGGAGATCATATGATAATTGTCTTTCTCTGATTGACTTATTTCGCTAAGCATAATACCCTCTTGTTCCATCCACATCGTTGCAAATGGCAAATTTCATTTCTTTTGATGGCTGCATAGTATTCCATTATATATATATATATATGTATATATACATATATATATCTTCTTTATCCATTCATCTGTTGATGGACATCTAGGTTCTTTCCATCATTTGGCTATCGTGGACATTGCTGCTATAAATATTCGGGTGAACGTGCCCCTTCGGATCACTACATTTGTATGTTTACAGTAAATATCCAGTAGTATGATTGCTGAGTCATAGGGTAGCTCTATTTTTAACTTTTTGAGGAACCGCCATGCTGTTTTCCAGAGCGGCTTCACCAGGTTGCATGCCCACCAACAGTATAGGAGTAGGAGGGTTCCCCTTTTTTCCACATCCTCGCCAACATCTATCGTTTCCTGACTTGTTAATTTTAGCCATTCTGACTGGTGTGAGGTAGTATCTCATTGTGGTTTTGATTTGTATTTCCCTGATGCCGAGTGATGTGGAGCACTTTTTCATGTGTCTGTTGGCCATCTGGATGTCTTCTTTGCAGAAATGTCTATTCATGTCCTCTGCCCATCTCTTGATTGGGTTGTTTGTTCTTTGGGTGTTGAATTTGATAAGTTCTTCATAAATTTTGGATACTAGCCCTTCATCTGATATGTCATTTGCGAATATCTTTTCCCATTCTGTCGGTTGCCTTTTAGTTTTGTTAACTGTTTCCTTTGCTGTGCAAAAGCTTTTGATTGTGATGAAGTCCCAAGAGTTCATTTTTGCCCTTGCTTCCCCTGCCTTTGGCAATGTTTCTAGGAAGAAGTTGCTGCGGCTGAGTTAAAGAGGTTGCTGCCTGTGTTCTCCTCAAGAGTTTTGATGGATCCCTGTCTTACATTGAGGTCTTTCATCCATTTTGAGTCTATTTTTGTGTGTGATAGAAGGAAATGGTCCAGTTTCATTCTTCTGCATATGGCTGTCCAACTTTCCCAACACAATTTGTTGAAGAAACTGTCTTTTTTCCATTGGACATTCTTTCCTCTTTGTCAAAGATTAGTTGACCATAGAATTGAAGGTCTATTTCTGGGCTCTCTATTCTGTTCCATTGATCTTTGTGTCTGTTTTTGTGCCAGTACCAGTCTTGAGGATTATAGCTTTGTAATAGAGCTTGAAGTCTGGAATTGTGATGCCACCAACTTTGGCTTTCTTTTTCAACATACCTCTGGCTATTTGGGGTCTTTTCTGGTTCCATATAAATTTTAAGATTATTTGTTCCATTTCTTTAAAAAAAGTTAATGGTATTTTGACAGGGATTGCATTAAATGTGTAGATTGCTTTAGGTAGCATAGACATTTTCACAATATTTGTTCTTCCAATCCATGAGCAAGGACGTTTTTCCATTTCTTTGTGTCTTCCTCAATTTCTGTCATGAGTACTTTATAGTTTTCTGAGTACAGATTCTTTGCCTCTTTGATTAGGTTTATTCCTAGGTATCATATGGTTTTGGGTGCAATTGGAAATGGGATTGATTCCTTAACTTTTCTTTCTTCTGTCTTGCTATTGGTATATAGAAATGCAACTGATTTCTGTACATTGATTTTATATCCTGACACTTTACTGAATTCCTGTATGAGTTCTAGCAGTTTTGGAGTGGAGTCTTGGGTTTTCCACACAAAGTATCATATCAGCTGCAAAGAGTAGAGTTTCCTCTTCTTTGCTGATTTGGATGCCTTTTATTTCTTTTTGTTGTCTGATTGCTGAGGCTAGAACTTCTAGTACTATGTTGAATAGCAATAGTGATAGTGGACATCCCTGCAATGTTCCTGACCCTAGGAGAAAAGCTCTCAGTTTTTCCCCCATTGAGAATGGTATTGGCTGTGGGTTTTCCATAGATGGCTTTGATGATATTGAGATATGTACCCTCTATCCCTGCACTTTGAAAAGTTTTGATGAAGAAAGGATGCTGTGCTTTGTCAAATGCTTTTTCAGCATCTATTGAGAGTATCATATGGTTCTTGTTTTTTTTTTATTAATGTATTGTATCACATTGATTGATTTGTGGATGTTGAACCAACCTTGCAGCCCTGGAATAAATCCCACTTGGTGGTGGTGAATAATCCTTTTAATGTACTGTTGGATCCTATTGGCTAGTATTTTGGTGAGAATTTTCGCATCTGTGTTCATCAGGGATATTGGTCTGTAATTCTCCTTTTTGATGGGATCTTTGTCTGGTTTTGGGATCAAGATAATGCTGGCCTCCTAAAATGAGTTTGACACTTTTCCTTCCATTTCTGTTTTTTGGAACAGTTTCAGGAGAATAGAAATTAATTCTATTTTAAATGTTTGGTAGAATTCCCCTGGGAAGCCCTCTGGCCATGGACTTTTGTTTTTGGGAGATTTTTGATGCCTGCTTCAATCTCCTTACTGGTTATGGGTCTGTTCAGATTTTCTATTTCTTCCTAGTTCAGTTTTGGTAGTTTATATGTCTCTAGGAATGCATTCATTTCTTCCAGATTGTCAAACTTGCTGGCGTATAGTTGCTTATAATATGTTCTTATAATTGTTTGTATTTCTTTGGTGTTGGTTGTGATCTCTCCTCTTTCATTCATGATTTTATTAATTTGGGTCCTTTCTCTCTCTCTCTCTCTCTCTTTTTTTTTTTTTTTTTTTTTTTTTTTTTTTTTTTTTTTTTTTTTTTTTTTTTTTTTTTTTTTTTTTTTTTTTTTTTTTTTTTTTTTTTTTTTTTTTTTTTTTTTTTTTTTTTTTTTTTTTTTTTTTTTTTTTTTTTTTTTTTTTTTTTTTTTTTTTTTTTTTTTTTTGATAAGTCTGGCCAGGGCTTTATCAGTCTTATTAATTCTTTCAAAAACCCAGCTCCTAGTTTCATTGATCTGTTCTACTGTTCTTTTGGTTTCTGTTTTATTGATTTCTGCTCTGATCTTTATGATTTCTCTTCTCCTGCTGGGTTTAGGCTTTCTTTGCCATTCTTTCTCCAGCTTCTTTATGTATAGGGTTAGGTTGTGTACTTCAGACCTTTCTTCTTTTTTGAGAAAGGCTTGTATTGCTATATACTTTCCTCTCAAGACCATCTTTTCTGTGTCCCACATATTTTGAACCATTGTGTTTTCATTTTCATTTGTTTCCATGAATTTTTTCAATTCTTCTTTAATTTCCTGGTTGACCCATTCATTCTTTAGTACGTTGCTCTTTAACCTCCATGTATTTGAGTTCCTTCCAAATTTCCTCTTGTGATTCAGTTCTAGCTTCAGAGCATTGTGGTCTGAAAATATGCAGGGAATGATCCCAATCTTTTGGTACTGGTTGAGACCTGATTTGTGACCCAGGATGTGATCTATTCTGGAGAGTGTTGTATGTGCACTAGAGAAGAATGTGTATTCTGTTGCTTTGGGAGGGAATATTCTGAATATATCTGTGATGTCCATCTGGTCCAGTGTGTCATTTAAGGCCTTTATTTCCTTGTTGATCTTTTGCTTGGATGATCTGTCCAATTCAGTGAGAGGGCTGTTAAAATCCTCTACTATTATTGTATTATTGTCGATGTGTTTCTTTGATTTTGTTATTAATTGGTTTATATAGTTGGCTGCTCCCATGTTAGGGGCATAGATATTTGAGATTGTTAGATCTTCTTGTTGGACAGACCCTTTGAGTATGATATAGTGTCCTTCCTCATCTCTTATTATAGTCTTTGGCTTAAAATCTAATTTATCTGATTATAAGGATTGCCACCCCAGCTTTCTTTTGATGTCCATTAGCATGGTAAATTTTTTTCCACCCCCTCACTTTATTTTTTTTT
>PISX010036979.1:0-11431 GCA_004024625.1 Mellivora capensis | reverse complement strand
CAGGCTGATTTCATGGGTGATAAGTGTTCTTTGGTAGGTAATCAGCTCACTTTAGGGGACAGGATGAAACGGAGCCTCCTCCTACTTCTCCACCATATTATCTCCCAGACGTTAAATATTCTTGAAGGTCAAAATGAAACTACCTGTTTTGCAATGTAACCTTTTGCCTTTTGGATTTCTGCATATTCTTTTCTGTTAGAGGAGGACAGAGAAGAGTCCATGGCTTAACCAAAAAGGAAGTTTCTTATAATCCATTATTCCTAGGGACAAAGACCTGATCCTTTATTCTATGTTCTAGTTTTGGGAATGTTGTCTCTGATTCCTCAGCTTTTTCCTATAATATGAATTCATATGACATCATTCAAAATATATAAAACTAGCTATTGCCAAAAATTAGTTTATTGTACTTAGGCATTCCGAAAAACAAAAATGTGTGCAAGGATGCAAATTCCATTGACGTAAGGCAGTTACAAATCTTGCCCTTTCTCTAAACGTCTCTGTCTGTCACATGCCTTCATATTTCAATCAACTCATAATTCTCATCTATTTTTTGTATACATCCACTTAGATTCAATATCAATCTTCCTTTTCAAGGGGTCCATACTTAAGGATAAAAATTTAGTATTAGTATCATTTGAATGACACTCACATGAACTACAGTTGGTGGAGGAGGGGTGCGGTCCATGTCCAGAAGAAAAAAAAAATCCTCATTCTGGGATAGATGGCAACTGTGACTTGCTCTCCTTGGAAAAGTTTGGATGCTTAGTGTAATGCAAACGAACTTGGTCTGTTATGTGCAAAAGATAAATCTCACAAACTGTTATTTGTCACCCAAGGAAATGCTAAAACCCAACTTGGTGGTCCCAGAAGGATACTTAAAGTCGTATCATTATTACTTTGATAGATAAGATGTTTTTGTCTATTTCGTCTGGGAGTGTCTCTCAGAAACAGCATTCACAATACAATTTTCTATAGTGATTTTTATAAACCAGATGTTCCAGTTTCTCTTCTGATACTGTCACAAACTCAGCTATGTCTGTTAAAATCTGTTTCCTATTCTTCCTTTGGATAAAATAAACAACTCTACTGTATTCCCTGATTCCACTGTAGTCCACGGTAGCCATGTGACTATGTTGTCCTGTGAGGCAAATAAACATTATGTGCAACACTTCTAAGCCTGGACCATAAACACCTTCACCCCTCCCGATGCCATCTGAATGTTAACCAAGGTTGCAGAATCCTTCACCATCTTTAATGCCTTTCTCCAAAACTATCCAGTCTGTGAGTGAGAAATGATGCAAGCTGGCCCCCATTGCTCCCACTGCCTAGACAGTTCACCTGACTGTAAAGGATGAACTTCTCCTCCCTCACTAAAACTTTATGGATTCGGTTTTATCTTAGTGACTAATTGCAGTAAATAATACAGAAATATATAACAGTGTGTCTAACAATATTACTCTCCAGCTCTCCTTCATGATCATAAGTAAGTCTTTTAATTCCTTTTGGCATTTGCACAAATGGACTTTGAGTGTATAACAAAGAAGAAAGAGTATTTGTTCTTCTCTTCAGTAAATATACATCGAATATAAGCCCCATGTCTAATGGACACACAAAGATGAATTACATAGTGCTGGCGTGTATTGTAGCTTAGGGTTGGTGGTTCTGGAGCGCTAGTTGTGGTACCCACTCCATAGGTAGAACGTGGATGGTGTAGCAACAGCATCTCTTTTGGCTTCTATTCCTGTAGCATCTTGGGGAATCTTTCTTGCTGAGACATATTTCTTTTGGCCTCCCAAGGATTCTGAAAACCATTTAATAATTCTCTGTACTACATTGTTCTTTTTTCTTAAACTAGCTTCAGTGGATTCTCTTAAATGGTTCTCTGAAACTGAAACCTGGGCCCCAAATATTCAGCATTCCACAATTTTCTTTGACTGGGTCTATGTCCCTGAAGGATATTCACCACATATACTCATTCCCACCTCTCTTGCAAATGTTACCACAGCCCCATATTGTTACTATTTTGAAGCAGTTCAGGCATTAATGTGAACAAGTGTAAAGATGATTTTTTCCTTTCCAACCCCATAGAAACCACAGTATGTTAATACTTACTGTAAATGGCCAGGAGGGTGTAGAGTCTTGGTATACAGTATACGGTATAGAGGTATAGAGCAATTTCCAATAGAATATGTGATTATTTTAGAAGGCAACGGAGATAATTAATATCGAACATTAATATTCAACAGCATTACTTACTATCCAACAGAATGTCAATGTTTTTCAAAACACCATTAAAGGAAAGCTGGTCTGTGAAAAGTATTTTGAGGTCTTTTATCCATTCGAGTTTAGCTTTTTGTATGGAGTAAGAGGATGGTCAAACTTCATTCTTCTATATATAGCTGTCCAATTTTCCTGGCACTATTTATTGAAGAGACTGTCATTTTTCCACTGGATATTTTTTCCTGTTTTGTCAAAGATTATTTGACCATAGAGTTGGGTCCATATCTTGGCCCTCTCCTCTGTTCCACTGGTCAATGTGTCTGGTTTTGTGCCAGTACCATGCTGTCTTGGTGATCACAGCTTTGTAATAAAGCTTGAAATCAGGCAATGTGGTGACCCCAGTTTTGTTTTTCTTTTTCAACATTTCCTTAGCAATTTGGGTCTTTTCCAGTTCCATACTAATTTTAAGATTGTTTGTTCCAGCACTTTGAGAATGCTGGTGGAATTTTGACTGGGATGGAATTAAAAGTATAGATTGCTCTGTGCAGTATAGACATTTTACCAATGTTTATTCTTCCAATCCATGAGCATGGAATGCTTTTCCAATTTTGTGTCTTTTCCAATTTCTTTCATGAGTGTTCATTATTTCTTCAAGTACAGATCCTTTACCTCTTTGGTTAGGTTTATTCCAACGTATTTTGGGCGTCTTGCTGCTATCGTAAATGACATCAATTCTCTAATTTCCTTTTCTGTATTTTCATTGTTAGTGTATAAGAAAGCGACTGATTTCTGATCAATCCTGTTGTTAAAATATGACCATCAACTCACCCCTTTTTAAAACCCCAGTAATTGTCAAGAGCCATAATCTAAGTGCTCTTGTGACATGGTCTACTCAAGGCTTGCTCATTTCCACTTCTGTGGAATGATTCCCAGCAAAGATCATCTTCCTTTTCCTCTCCACTAGGTATTGCCAGACTGCTATGATTTAGGTCAAAATTCCCCTGTCCCAAAAGACTTTCTTAATGATGTCCATTTCAGGCTATTATGCTTTATTTTAGATTCATTGTACATATGCACATATGTACTGATTTCTGTACATTGACTTTGTATCCTGCCACGTTATTGAATTGCTGTATGAGTTCTAGTAGTAAGGGGGTAGATTCTTTGGGGCCTGCCATATAAAGTATCATGTCTTCTGCAAAAAGAGTTTGACTTCTCCTTTCCCAATTTGAGTAAGTTTTATTTCTTTTTGTTGTCTGATTGCTGTTTCTAGGACTTCTAGTACTATGTTGAACAACAGTGCCGAGACTGGACATCCTTCTAGTTTTCCTGATCTCAACGGGAAGGCTGTCGACTTTTCCCCATTGAGAATCATATTCACTGTGGACTTTTAATTCATAGATATGATGAAGTTGAGGAATGTTCCCTCTATCCCTATACTTTGAAGAGTTTTAATCAGGAATGGATGCTGTATTTTGTCAAATACTTTTTCTGCATCATTTGAGAGGACCACGTGGTTCTCTCTTCTCTTATTGATTTGTTCTATTTCATTGACTGCTTTGCAAATACAGAACCATCCTTGCAACCCAGTGATGAATCCCATCTGGTCATGGTGCATAATCTTTTTATTGTACTGTTCGATCCTATTAGCTAGGATCTTGTTGAGAATATTGATGTCCATATTCATCAGGGATTTTGGTCTGAAATTCTTCTTTTGGTGGGATATTTGCCTGGTTTGAGTACCAGGTTGATGCTGGCCTCATAGACTGAGATGGAAAGTTTTCATTCGCTTTCTATTTACCTATTTTTCTATTTATTTTCCTTTTGTTTTCTATTTATCTAAAGAACTCCTTAAGCATTGGCATGGGGTCATCACTCTGAAAGTTCCTACAAATGCTAGTATGGCAAATTTTTGACTCATGTTGACTGTACTTCTCCAAAGGCCAGTCCTACTGGTAATGCCCAGAGGTCAAGACAAGGATTGTGAGTAATAAGCATCCACTTGGACACGGTGCCTTATCTTGAGAGAAGCCTGGTGCTGCTTGGGCTTCCGGAGTTTATCATACACTAAGTGGTACCTCAATAAACCTGGGGAGTTATGTCATTGCCACTGAAAAACCCGTTAACAGGGCTGTAAATGAACAAAATAATACTTCAGAATCACTATTACTGAGTCAGTAATAACTTCATCTAACAATAAACCTCACCTCTGAGCAGGCTTTACATTTCCCTCATGGCATTTGATCAAGCATAAGAAAAGAAAACACCATCATGGTCTTTGCATACTATGTGAGGGAACAGAGACTTGAGGACTACGTAAGCACAGCCAGCATATGAGAAACTGGACACTGAAGTTTTGGTGCCTTGATTCCAAGCCCCACATACTTTCTATCACATCTCCACTGCCTGGAAGGGACTTTAAATTTCTACTCTGAGTTTAGCATCAACTGTGGCTTTAGTCCTTGCTCTGGAGCCTCCTATGGGGGGCACATGTCAGACGAAAGACATCAGGCTCAGTCCATGCTCAGCATTCAAGTACTTTTAGTATCCAATGGGTATTTCCCTCACTGATGCTTCGCTGTTCCTTCTTCCCTCACTCCAAAACCATTTTGATTACAGGCAGTTTCAGAGATAATCTTCCCACAGTCTTCAAAGTCTGGAGAAACAGAACAGTGCTCTTTGCTGTGGCAGTCAGGCCCCAGGGCAGTCACATCCCACGCTGTCCTCTGGAAGAGTTGAATAAAATTCACTCCAAATTACCCAGGTTGGGATTTAACATTTCACCTCAGATAATGTTGACAAAAGTGAAAATGCAGTTCCTTTGTGCATAACCTGTCTTCTTCACATGGGGAAGCCATGGTTTCTGTATGATTACCAGAAGACACTATCCTACGAAAGAAAGAAAGAAAGAAAGAAAGAAAGAAAGAAAGAAAGAAAGAAAGAAAATATGTTCTTCAGGGATTGAACATTAAGGTGGGCACCTGGCTTACTTCTGAAGAGGGAGAAAGAATAGGCTATGTGTTGCAAGATGGAGGAAGAAAAACTCAGCAATGGGAGAGGAAAAGCACCACTTAGGTTTCTCTCAAAGTAACCACTTAAAATAGCCTCTTGCTGTGTTATATGGATCTTTTGACGGAAATAATCTTAAGTCATCATTTTGGATAAATATAAATATAAAATGAGACAAATTATGGCTTGAAGTTTTCTTTTTTATTATATATATTATATTATATATTATATATATATATGTATATATACATATATATATATATATCCTGTTGCATTTGAGTGGACTTTGTTTGCCCTGTCAGTGTCAATGTTTCCCTCCACAATACAAAGTCTGAGACAGCTAGACTCCAGAAAATCCTAGAAATACATAAATTCTAGATTATCATTCCCATGCCATCAACAGGGAGGCTCTAAAGATAAAGAAAATCCTGGTGGATTCGATGGACGAATGTAGCCCTCAGAGTCAAGGGTTGGACCTCATGAAGAAAAAGATTCCTGAGGGCATAAGGAAGACACTAAGCACATCAGACCATGGGGTAGATGAAGGGTCTAAGGTTTCAAGATCAGAAGACTTGGTAGAGTGTCCTCACTTCCTGATACTGCTGAGCTGGGAAAGAAATATCTGCATGAGTACCAGTAGACTTAAAGCCAGAAAGATTTTGGTGATCATGTGCATCTGACTCGGCTGCTTGAGGGAAAAGTTTGGAAGGAATTTTCACAGAACACCTCTATGGCTCACTGGATGCAGTGGGAGTGCAATGGCTGGGAGAAACTCCCTGCTCAGGAAGTATACAGGTTGGGGGCCTGTGCTTGTGAGAGCATTCTGCTAAGTAGTTTACTAAGTCCTCTGTCCCAGGCATGTTTGTAGGGGGCAGTTCAGGACATAAATTTGGGCCCAGTGATGACTCAGCAAGCCCTGGGTCAGCCAAACCACAAGCTATGTCAAGTCCCCAGGGTGTGGAGGACTGGGTCTTGACAGATTGGGGAAGACAGGGCTGTGTGTACCAGGGGAAAAAGACTAAGAGCTAACCTCTCAGGATTTGAGTAGAGCTCCGGAGGGCAGTTGACCTGAGACTTTAAACCATAGATTGGTAGCCAGGACGCTTCAAAGTCTACTTCAAAGAGCAGAGACTCTCAGTGCTGGAAAGAAACAGTGGGGCACATCAAACTATATGCATTCATTTTATTTTATTATTTATTTTTTTATTTAGATTGTATATATTTATTTGACAGAGAGAAGGACACACAGAGAGCAAAAGCACGAGAGTGGGAGAGGGAGAAGCGGACTCTCCACTGAGCAGGGAGTCCAATGTGGGGCTCCATCCTGGGACCTGGGATCATGACCTGAGCCGAAGGCAAATGCTTAATGACTCAGCAACCCAGGTACCTCTATACACCTTCTTTGTAGAAAAGAGAAGATTTGGCTTCATTTTAATACATAAGAGGAGAATTGTTGCATGATATGGTTGTTCTATATCCATTTTTTAAAGCGTTCTTTACCCCCAATATGGGGCTCAACCTCATGACCCAAAGATCAAGTCACTCACCTTTAGGATTGCATCAGCCAGGTGCCACTACGTTGTTTTTTTTGTTTTGTTTTGTTTTGTTTTGTTTTGTTTTGTTTTTTGAGAATACTTGACACTGTTTTCCATAGTGGCTACACCCATTTACAGTCCACCAAGAGAGCCCATTTACAGTCCCACCAATAGAGTACAGTTCCCTTTCCTCCACATTTTGGCCAAAATTCTTGATTAATAGTTTTCTTATGTAATTGGCTGCTCCCATATTGGGGCATAGATATTTACAATTGTTAGATCATCTTGGTGGATAGTCCCTTTATGAATGATGTAGTGTCCTTCTGTATCTCTGACTACAGTCTTTAGTTTAAAATCTAATTTATATGATATGAGAATCACTACTCTGGCCTTCTTTTGAGGTCCATTGGCATGAAAGATGTTTCTCCATCCCTTCACTTTCAATCTGGGTGTATCCTTAGGTTCGAAATGGGTCTCCTGTAGACAACATATGGATGGGTCCTGTCGTTTTTTGGCCAAAATTCTTGTTTGGTCTTCTGGATACTAGTCAATCTGACAGGTGACAGGTGACATCATTTTGGGCTTTGACTTGCATTTCCCTGGTGATAAGTGGTGGTGAATATCTTTTCATGTATTTGTTGGCCCTCTGTGTGTTTTCTTTGGAAAAATATCTAGCCTGAACTCTGCTCATCTTGTAACTGCTATCTGTTTTTCTGTTATTGAGTTGTATGAGTTCTTCGATATTATGGATACGAGACATTTATCAGTTAGGTAGTTTGCAAATATTTTCTCCTCTTTAGTATGTTGTCTGTTCAATGTGTTGATGACTGGCGATTTCCTTTGCTGAACAGAAGGCTTTTATTTCGATGCAGGCCCAGTTGTTTATTTTTTATTGTAGCCTTTGCTTCTTATGTCAAATCCAAAAATCAGTGTCAACAAGGATCTCAAGAAAAATTCTTCCAAAAAAATTGTGTTAAGGGGATGAATGAATAGATTTATCCTGAAACCTCTGTGGCCCATAGTTTTAATAGGTTCTTGACTGGGTCCGTCAGCACAGCATCTGACTCTAGATCTCAGAACCTGGAGTTCAAATTTTGGTCATGGAGCTTATTGTAAAAAGGCAGGGGTGTTAATAACATTCTACCCAATTTCCAGCTAGGTATTTTATGGGTGTAGCTGTTTTGTTGAAGTCCTTGCCATATTGTGACTTCCTTATTGTGGATAGGGTGGGAGAGACATTCATTTGCCTTCCTTTACTTGAGGTTGCCCAGTGTTTCTAAAGCCACTTATGATGGAGACCGTTGCTTCCCTATTTTACAATCTTGGAGCTTTTGTTGTAAATCAATTGACTACGTATGTGTGGGTTTTTTTCCTGGGTTTTCTACTCTGTTCCATTGATCTGTGTCTGTCTGTAGGCTGATACCATAGTATTTTCATTTCTACAACTTTGTAATACACTTTGGATTCAGAAACCATGATGCCCCCAGGTTTGTTTTTTCTCCAGATGGCTTTGGTTATTCAGGGACTTCTGTGGTATTATTCACTTTGTCGGATTATTGGTTTTATTTCTAAAAATGCCATTAGATCCTGAGGGGTTTGCAATGAATATTTAGATTGTTTTATGCAGTGTGGACCTTTGCATTACGTATATTCTAGTGCTCCATTAGCATGGGATGTCTCCAGACTTAATTCTGTCTTCTTCAAATTCTTTCATTAATGATTTAAGTTTTCAGTATGCAAGTCTTTCACCTATGGGTGAAAATAATTCTATGTATTTTATACTTTTTGAGTGATTATCAATTAAAAATTATTTTCTTAATTTCTGTCCTCGATAGCATGTTATTTGTGTATAGAGATAAAAAGCATTTTTGTATATAGAATCTGTGTCCTCAAGTTTAGGATTTAATCCATGTGTTAATTCTACAAGGATTTCTGTAGAGTCATTAAGGGATCAATATATGACACCATCTTCTAATAAGTAAAAAAATAAGCTGGGAATATAAGTTGATGTCTTCTAGTTGGGAAAAGAGGATACAGATATGCTGAGTGATAGTTTTCAAATTGTCTAAGATGTTTTATGGTTAGTGTAAGCAAAGGAATACATAAATATGGCTTGTTTTCTTTTACAGCTTTCTTTCAACCAGATATACAGAGCTGTGGTGTGGACCAGTTATTTCCCACACTATCCCACCGTACACCCTGTGCCTCTTGGGAAGCATTCACCATTCTCCGTACTTTCTATCATGGAACCCAGGGCCTGACTCAGCTACTCAGAAAATATTTCTTGAAATAGTGCATTTGGGGAAAAGCCCATTTTCCACAGATTTTCTAGAAGACACACTCCAAAACGTTGAATTTTATGGAACTGTTTTGATCTCTCTGTGAATCCTTGAAAGTGCCAAACATTGATTGTGGCTTGTTTTGCAGACAGAAAAGGAAACTCCTGCAATGACTCCTGTGGCCACCAGAGGAGTGTTTGTGCTCTTAACAAGGACACAGACACTGCTCCGCCTCCACAGAAGATACAAGTTAACCTCCTTTTGGACTTCTTTCACAATCTCAGCGAATTTCTTCAAGGAAAGAATATATATTATTCGACAGATCTTGCGGCTCTATTGACAACTCCCTAAAAGTGACAACCTAAGGTACTACAGTGACTAAACTGCATCCATTCTAAGAATTACCAATACATAAAATTATAAACGACTGAAGGAAGGTCCCTGGACCCTCCTTTCAGAGAAACAGAAAATGAACATCAAATGGGTCACAGTTCTAAATTCAAGAGCCAAAACTATAAACCTCAAATAAGAAAGCCTAAGAAGAAATCTTCCCTGACCTTAGCTTTGGCATCGGTTTCTTAAGGCCAACACCAGAATCAACAAGTTGAAGAACGGGTACAGGGGTAAATTGGTCACTGACATGAATGCCTTTCCTCTGACTCCACATGTGCTCCCAGGCACTAGGCAGGAACTGTACGACTCATTTCTTTCTACATCTCACTTAGCAGTACCCATTACATTCTCTAATTTAAGGGTGGGGTCTGTAGCTTCAGAGCCCTGCTTGGGGTCACCCAGCTACAAAGAGGTTGAGCAGGGGCAGCCCTTCCCCTAGTGCTCAGAGCTCTCCTTTCTCATTGAGTCCCACTCACTGGTGTTTTTCTCTCTTCCTGCAGGGAGAGCCCCAAATGTCCTCTCTCTGAGGATATCTTCCGTGCCTGTTTACACCCATGTTATGGCAGAGAAGACAGGAATTTATGACGATGGTCTCTAATAGAGCGTCAGATCAAGTGGACTCCCCCTTACCTGCCTTGGGGGGAGGAGAGTGGTCTCATCAGGAAGCACAGCCCCATCTCTCAGACAAGCTTAACTTGAGGGATACCAAGGTTGGGGTTGGCAGGATCAGAGGGTCACAACTAGAAGGTCCTGAATTGTGTGGATGAACTATGTCCAGTGTCAAAGCCCCTGCTTGAGGCTCTTTCCATCCTGCAGCTTCCATGAGCAGCCAGTGTGCTTTATAAAGGCCTGTCTTGCTCACACAATTTCAAGGGGTTCTTGCTGTTGCCACTAAAACTACATCTGGATGAACACTTGTCTGTAACCCACTGACCTGCACTGTCTTAAGAGGTTCCTCCCTGAGAGGATGGGTTTCAGCCAGGAATGGCAGGGGTAAGCTGAGAGGAGTGGCCTGGCCTGCACCGCTCTGCTGGTCTGGAGCAGGGTCTGGCTGCTCTAGTTAGCATCTGAGTTAAGGAGCACGAGGGGCTGAAGTGGTTTGAGCGTGTCATCAGACAGGGCATGGGTGAGATGTGTTCCAGAACACAAGGCAGGGAAGCTTGTGGGAGAGGACATATGAGGGGGGCTTTTGAGCAGGCTCTACCATGCTCTTTGATTACACCCAATACCCTGATGGCATCACTGTTGGCTTGTCCTCATGATTTCAGGTCTCATCCATAGAATCATGGATCCCTCCTATCCAAAGCAATGCTTCTCCTTAATAAAGAGAGCATAGAGGATCCAGCAGCCAGTCCCTCCAAAATGTGGTTAAAGTGTTTTCCAGTATTGGTGTTTATAGGAATCATTTGTAGAGAAACAGAGATTCATGGCACAGACATGCTTATCACTTACATTATGAGAGTCAAAAACTGGAAATGGCTTAGTTGTTCAACAGATGGGGCTCCTGAGTGCTGTCACTGTGAATGCCCAAGGGGACAGCAGCGTAGAAAAAGAGTCCACTGTGGGGGAATAAGGTAGAACAAGAGTGCAGCCCTGGAACCTTCCCTGCCCCACTGTGGGGGAATCAGGTAGAACAAGAGTGCAGCCCTGGAACCTTCCCTGCCCCACACTGTTACACACATATGCATGCATGTGCATGCACACACACACACACACACACACACACACAACACTTAGAGGAAAGGCAGGGAAGATGGACACCGTGTGTTATGGGCGATTATTTCTTGGTAGAAGGAACGTGCCTTCTCTTTTCATATTTAAATCATTATTTACAACCTAAACATAGTCTGGATAAAACCTAAAGAACTATTTACTTCATTACCTCACTTGTTAGCAATAAATGATAATTTTTAAGATATGATTTTAATATTTTATAATATGCCCATTAGAATAGTTTAAACATAGTCTATCCGGGAAAATGAAAGAATTGAAAGG
>PISX010036978.1:0-11447 GCA_004024625.1 Mellivora capensis | reverse complement strand
TTTGTTTGTTTGTTTGTTTGTTTGTCTGTTTCTTTGTTTTGCTTCTACATATATATGTACATTTTTTTTTCTTCTTCTCTTGTCATATACTTTTATCAGTCTTTTTTGTTTGTCTGTATTTGTTTGTATACTCCAAAAGGATTATTCACCACGACCAAGTGGGATTTATTCCAGGGCTGCAAGGTTGGTTCAACATCCGCAAATCAATCAATGTGATACAACACATTCATAAAAGAAAGAACAAGAATCACATGATACTCTCAATAGATGCTGAAAAAGCATTTGACAAGTACAGCATCCCTTCCTGATCAAAACTCTTCAAAGTGTAAGGATAGAGGGTACATACCTCAATATCATTGAAGCCATCTATGAAAAACCCACCACAAATATCATTCTCAATGGAGAAAAACTCAGCACTTTTCCACTAAGGTCAGGAACATGGCAGGGATGTCCATTATCACCACTGCTATTCAACATAGTACTAGAAGTCCTAGCCTCAGCAATCAGAAAACAAAAAGAAATTAAAGGCATCCAAATCAGCAAAGAAGTCAAACTATCACTCCTTGCAGATGATAAGATACTTTATGTGGAAAACCCAAAAGACTCCATTCCAAACCTGCTATAACCTGTACAGGAATTCAGTAAAGTGTCAGGATATAAAATCAATGCACAGAAGTCAGCTGCATTTCTATACATCAACAACAAAACAGAAGAAAGAGAAATTAAGGAGTCAATCCCATTTACAGTTGCACCCAAAACCATAAAATACCTAGGAATAAACCTAACCAAAGAGGCAAGCAATCTATACTCAGAAAACTATAAAGTACTCATGAAAGAAAATGAGGAAGATACAAAGAAATGGAAAAATGTTCCATGTTCCTGGATTGGAAGAACAAATATTGTGAAAATGTCTATGCTACCTAAAGCAATCTACACATTTAATGCAATCCTTATCAAAATCCCATCCATTTTTTTCAAAGAAATGAGAAAAATAATCCTAAAATTTATATGGAACCAGAAAAGTCCTCGAGTAGCCAGAGGAATGTTGAAAAAGAAAGCCAAAGTTGGTGGCATCACAATTCCAGACTTCAAGCTCTATTACAAAGCTATCATCATCAAGACAGTATAGTACTGGCACAAAAACAGACACACAGATCAATGGAACAGAATAGAAAGCCCAGAAATAGACCCTCAACTCTAAGGTCAACTAATCCTTGACAAAGCAGGAAAGAATGTCCAGTGGAAAAAAAAGACAGTCTCTTCAACAAATGATGTTGGGAAAATTGGACAGCCACTTGCAGAAAAATTAAACTCGACCATTTCCTTACACGACACACAAAAATAGACTCAAAATGGATGAAGGACCTCAATGTGAGAAAGGAATCCATCAAAATCCTTGAGGAGAACACAGGCAGCAACCTCTTCAACCTCAGCCGCAGCAACTTCCTTCTAGGAACATCACCAAAGGCAAGGGAAGCAAGGGCAAAAATGAACTACTGGACTTCATCAAGATCAAAAGCTTTTGCACAGCAAAGGAAACAGTCAACAAAGCCAAGACAACTGACATAATGGGAGAAGATATTTGCAAATGACATAGCAGATAAAGGGCTAGTATCCAAAATCTATAAAGAACTTATCAAACTCAATACCCAAAGAACAAACAATCCAATCAAGAAATGGGCAGAGGACATGAACAGGTATTTCTGCAAAGAAGACATCCCGATGGCCAACAGACACATGAAAAAGTGCTCCACATCACTCTGCATCAAGGAAATACAAATCAAAATCCACAATGAGATACCACCTCACACCAGTCAGAATGGCGAAAATTAACAAGTCAGGAAATGACAGATGCTGGCAAGGATGCGGAGAAAGGGGAACCCTCCTACACCATTGGTGGAAATGCAAGCTGGCACAACCACTCTGGAAAACAGCATGGAGGTTCCTCAAAAAGTTGAAAATAGAGCTACCCTACGACCCAGCAATTGCACTACTGGGTACTTATCCTAAAGATACAAATGTAGTGATCCAAAGGGGCACATGCACCTGAGTGTTTATATCAGCAATGTCCACAATAGCCAAACTATGGAAAGAACCTAGATGTCCATCAACAGATGAATGGATAAAGAAGATGTGGTATATATATACAATGCAGCCATCAAAAGAAATTAAATCTTCCCACTTGCGATGACATGGATGGAACTAGAGGGTATTATGCTTAGCTAGATAAGTTAATCAGAGAAAGACAATTATCATATGATCTCCCTGATACGAGGAAGTTGAGAGACAACGTCGGGGGTTTGGGTGGTAGGAAAAGAATAAATGGGAAAAAGATGGGATTGGGAGGGAGACAAACCATAAGAGACTCTTAATCTCACAAAACTGAGGGTTGCCGGCTGGGGAGAGGGAGGTATGGAGAGGTTGATGGGGCTATGGACATTGGGGAAGGTATGTGATATGAAGTGTGTAAACCTGGAGATTCACAGACCTGTACTGCTGGGGCTAATAATACATTATATGTTAATAATCCCCCACCCCTTCAAAACCCTCAGATTGTTTTTCAGAGTCCATAGTCTCTCATGGTTCATCTCCCCTTCCAATTTCCCTCAACTCCCTTCTCCTCTCCATCTCCCCATGTCTTCCGTGTTATTTCTTATGCTCCACAAATTAGTGAAACCATATGGTAATTGACTCTCTCTGCTTGGCTTATTTCACTCAGCATAATCTCTTCCAGTCCTGTCCCATTGATACAAAAGTTGGGTATTCATCCTTTCTGATGGAGGCATAATACTCCATAGTGTATATGGACCACATCTTCCCTATTCATTCGTCCATTGAAGGGAGCCAGGTGGTGGGTTATGGAGGGCATGTATCGCATGAAGCACTGGGTGTGGTGCATAAACAATGAATTCTGTTACGCTGAAAAGAAATAAATAAAAAATAAAATAAAATGAAAATTTTTAAAAGATTTTATTTATTCATTTGACAGAGATCACAAGTAGGCAGAGAGGCAGGCAGAGAGGAAGGGAAGCAGGCTCCCTGCTGAGCAGCTGAGAAGAGAGCCTTATTTGGGGCTCAATCCCAGAACCCTGAGATCATGACCTCAGCCGAAGGCAGAGGCTTTAACCCACTGAGCCACCAAGGTGCCCCCAAAAATAAATTAAAAAAAAAAAACTAATGATGGGGGACGCCTGGGTGGCTCAGTTGGTTAAGCGGCTGCCTTCGGCTCAGGTCATGATCCCAGCGTCCTGGGATGGAGTCCCACATTGGGCTCCTTGCTCGGCAGGGAGCCTGCTTCTCCCTCTGCCTCTGCCTGTGCTCGCTCTCTCTCTCCCCCTCTCCCCCCCTTTTTTTTAAAAAAACTAATGATGTATTGTATGGTGACTAATATAACACAATTAAGGAAAAAAAAGGTTCCTCTCTGAAATTAACTTCCATGGAGGATATCTAAAAAGAAAAAGACAAGATGAAACATGCCTTAAGAGAAGCTTTCCTAAAATAGTTGTTTGGATAACCCTCTGACAATAGTCTAAGAATTTTAATCACCTCTGTGTGCACCAGTCCCCATGGACTACACCATGTTAACCTTCTAGCCTTTAGAGTCCTGCATAAACACTACTTGGAGCATGCATAGACCAGCAGAGGGCTCTTCTGGTGTAATTGGGCAGATATCCACCTACAGATGTGTCCAGCAAGAGTGCATATGAAAAGACTACAAATATCACAACAAAAATACATTTAACAAACCAAATTCACCAATATTTCTACCAGTCCCACATCAAATTTTCCTCCAACATCCAATTTAAATAGAGACTTCATGGAATCTTAGATCAGTTGTTGCATTTCAATGCAAATGTGATCATGGTGTTAGTACAAGAAAGTGGGGGCTAATCACTATTTCATGGACTCAGTAACTTGCCGAACAAGAATCCTGACTATGGTGAAATGAAGGCTCGTCATCATGGGAACATGGGTATCTTTGGACTACATAAGAACGCAACAGCTGTGAATTCTTCCCTCCTGAAACGTAAATATGTTCTAATTTTCTTTATCATTTTCTCTCCACAGCATTCTGCACATTCAAATTATATTTAAATATCTTTGCTTCATTCATCTTACATTTCAAGGAAAAAATTAATTTGTAAATTCATGCTACACTATTAGAAAATGGAGTCCATACTACGAAAAATGAAAAACCTATTTCAGTGAAAACATTGCACACCTCTTTTTTAACATCTGTTTCTTCAGCTTGTGCTCTCTCATTTTTTGTCACGTTCACCTTCAGATTAAAATTATAATAAATATTAAAAGTTGGCCCAAGGCTAAAACCAATATGGAAAATGTTCACAAACACAGAATGAAAATTCCTATATTTGGTTTCATAACATTAAATTACATGAAGTATAATTCGAGGCTTGATACTTCTGAAAAGGATACCTGGGTTCTTATAGGACCCAAGGCATAAACTGACCTGGTAATGTATTCCACCTGGTAAACTAACATAAATTTTAGAAACTACATGTATCATGGATATTTGCTGCCTTCTTTAGTGGTATAGCACACCTAAAGTATGGTGTTCACTTCTCAACTCATAACAAAAGGCTTAAGTTAAAAATTCCTTAATTTTTTATTCTTGGTACCACCACCACAATTTACATGGCAATTTACCTGAAGCAATGAAAAGGAAAAAAAAACAAAGCTACAATAGATAAAAGACCTCAGGAATGTACATCTAATTGACAGTACATTGCATTAATCAATAGCTGCACTTTTTGCAAACTGTGGCTATGACAGTCCTGAACAAGAAGGGTTTCCTTTTTAAGCTGCAGTAACTTTCCTGACTGTGGATCATTGTTCCTCCTGTGGCAAAATTTACATGTCCTCTAATGTATTTGGGGCAACTGTCTCAAAGTAACCTGCAGCTTTCCTGACAACTCCTTGCTCTCTCTCCTACTAAGAACTGTAGCCCTTTTCTTCTGAAAAATTTTTTAGAACCTTCTGCTACCATATCCATCACTTTCACCACCAGATCCAACCACCACCATAGGGACTGCCCAAGCTTGTTCTACCAAAACTGCCCCCCTTAATGGGTCCATAATTTGATTGCTGTTGCCCACTATAGTTTCCAAAATCATTATAGTTTCCACCACCACCAGAGTTACCACCTCCAAAATTCCCTCCTTCATTATAACCATCATATCCTCCACCACCACCTCCGTATCCATCACGTTGGTTTCCATATCCTGGCCCACCACCACCATAGCCTCCTCTACTACTATCAACAGGACCATCCCCACAGTTGCCACCATCACCTCCTCCATAACTACCTCTACTGCCACCACCACCACCATAGACTCCTCTTTCACCAAAGTTTCCACCACCTCCGAAATTTCCTCCATGACCCATGAAGTTGCCAGATCCACCTCCGAGACCTCTTTGTGATCTAGCAGACTGCATTTCTTATTTATTTTTTTAAGACTTTTTACTTATTTATTTAACAGAGAGAGAGAGAGAGAGATCACAAGTTGGCAGAGGTAGGCAGGGAGAGAGAGAGAAGCAGGCTCCCCGCTGAGCAGAAAGTCCAATGTGGGGCTCGATCCCAGGACCCTGAGATCATGACCTGAGCTGAAGGCGGAGCCTTAACCCACTGAGCCACCCAGGTGCCCCTGAATTTCTTGTTTAGAAAGGGTCTTTTTCACTTCACAATTATGCCCATTAATAGTGTGGTATTTCTTTTTTTTATTATTTCTTTTCAGCGTAACAGTATTCATTGTTTTTTGCACCACACCCAGTGCTCCATGCAATGCGTGCCCTCCCTAATACCCACCACCTGGCTCCCCTAACCTCCCACCCCCCGCCCCTTCAAAACCCCTCAGGTTGTTTTTCAGAGTCCATAGTCTCTCATGGTTCACTTCCCCTTCCAATTTCCCTCAACTCCCTTGGTATTTCTGAACAACAATTTTATCAACCGTATCATGATCATCAAAACTTACAAACCAAATCCTCTTTTTTCCACTCTGCCTGTCTTCCATAACTATTGTGGTTTCATATCACGGTTGCCATAATTTTTCAAAGTATGGCAACAAAAATATGGTTGCCATATTTTTCAAAGTAGTTTCTCAAACTGCATTCTTCTGTATCTTCTTTAATACCAACAAAAATTTTCTTCAGTTAGGTGGGCACCAGGCTTTACAGAATCCTCTCTAGAAACAGCTCTCTTTGGTTCCACTACATGCCCAACAACCTTGTGTGGTCAGGCACACATTGCTGCATCTACCTCTTCAACACAAGAATAAGTGACAAAACCAAACCCCCTGAACCATTTTGTTCGGGGTTCTCTCATCACCACACAATCTGTAAGTGTACCCCATTTTTCAAAATGTTCTCTTAAACTATCATCTGTAGTTTCAAAGCTCAAACCACCAATAAACAGTTTTCTCAAACTGCTCTGATTCCTTTGGATCAAAGCCCTCCACTTTGGAACCGGACTCACCTCTTCCAACTCGAGTTCAATATGGGACCAAAAGCCAAAGGAATTTAATAAACCATGGTGAGTCAAAGGGATAGCAAACAGAAAAACATGGTAATTAAACATCATACAGTGTTAGGAAGAGCTGACAATCATCAAACACGTAGCCTAGAAACATAAATCAAAGCATATATTTGATAATAGGCTCTAACATCAAAGGACATATAAAAAAGTGAATTGGGGGAAATTGGAGGGGGAGATGAACCATGAGAGGCTGTGGACTCCGAGAAACAAACTGAGGGTATTGGAGGGGACGGGAATGGGGGAACTTAGGTGAGCCTGGTGGTGGGTATTAAGAAGGGCACATATTGCATGGAGCACTGGGGGTGGTGCATAAAAAATGAATCTTGGAACACTGAAAAAATGAAAAAAAAATTTAAAGGACATATAAACAAAAGACATATAAACCATTTTTAATGAGCTGAACCAAACAATATTGCCTAGAGAAGTACATATGGGTAATCAAACTATTAAATACTAGGAGGTGATTATCATAAACACCAGGATAGTGGATACTTTAGGGACAGGGATGGGTAATGATTGGTTGAGGCACAAAGAGAAGCTTTTGGGTACTTACCAAGGTTCTATTTCTTGATCTGCATGTTAGTTATAATAATATTCACCTTAACTCCTTGAGGTTTTTGTATTTTTCTTTATCTATCTTTTATTGTGCAACAAAACTTTTTTATAAAGAAATAATGTTGAATTGACTTATTCCATGTTATTTCCAGAATAAAGAGAAAGATCCATGCTCTGTTAAAGAGGAATCTCTGATTTAACATAAAGAGTAAGTAAAAAGCAAAGATTAAAGGACAGCTATGAAGTTATGAAAATAGAAGACAGGTGAACATTCTGTGGAAGACCTCCTTTGTCAGACAGAAGGCTGGATCATGTTTTCTGAGTCTATTTCAACTCTAAAATTCTATGGCCTTTTAATTCCCAAAGCTATCTCAATCTTACTTGGTCAAAGAATGCCCAGTGCATTTTGTAATCAAGGCATGTTGAGAGCTAAGTCCTCTGTCGTCTCTTGCCTCTGGGTTTATCAGTTCAGTAATACATAGAGCTTTTGGGCACTTTTGTGTACATGAGTGTCCATACATTTGAAAAGTTATGTAAGTGTAAAATTTTAACCATTCCACATTCAGTTCTAGACCATCATGGTGAAATCACCAGCATGAAAAATGAAGAGAATAAGGAGTGAACAGAATAATAATAATTTGTGGGTAGGTGAATAAATTTTTTATTTTTTATTTATATTCAATTAGCCAAGGTATAGTACATCATTAGTTTTTTATACAATCTTCAATGATCCATTACTTTCATATAATATGCAGTGCTCATCACATCACATCCCCTCTTATTGGCCATCTCCCAATTACACCATGCCCCCACACCCTCCTCTCTTTCCTCAACCTTCAGTTTGTTTCCCTGAGTTGAGTTTCATATGCCTTGTTTCCATCTCTGATTTCTTCCCCCTAAGTGTTTCCCCTATTGTCCTCTACTATTCCTTATGTTCCACATATGAAGGTGAATACAATTTTTACTTTTGAGAATTAAATATAAACAAAACAGAGTTTCTAGTGTTTTTACAAATACTAACCCTCACCACCACCTTTTGAGGAATATTATTATCTTCACTGAACATATAAAGAAGCTTGGGGGAAAAAATCACATAACTGCCCAAGGACATTACCTCCAAGTAGTGAAGCTAGGATTTGACACCAAGCTCTGAGTCCAGAATCTGTGCACATAAGCACTATGTTCAACATAGCTGGCATTCACCACATAAAAACTTCACAGTCATTAATTAAATAAAATTCCCATTTTGAGAAAAAATATATCCCTAACCCATACTACTTGGGTAGTATGGTGATAACATACTACGTGGTAATAACAGCTCCTTCTTCATGATTGTAACATTTTCATGTTTTAATTCAACTGTTTGTAACAATGATATACAGTAAGTAATTTATCTTATTTCACTGTAACTGCAACAAATAAATTTATTTTTCCTTGGCCCCAAACACACAGGAATATAAAGCACCCTAAATCTGTAGTTGATGGTCAGAAATTATAGGCATAAAGAATTATAAACCAAAATAATAGAAAATATTTATAAACTAATTCAGTCATTAAAACTTCCATATATTTAATGATATGATAATTCAAAAATAGAAAAATACATATATATCCATCACCTTTCTGTATTCATTTAGAATTGAAATGGAGTTTTACCTATGGAGTTCCAAAGCAACCAGAGTATTGACTCAGATAGTTGGTATATTATATGTGGAAAAACAACTCACTGACCGTTATACAAGCTGTTTTTTGATCGAGTTACCTACCTTGCTACTTTTGCTGAATGGCCAGCTGAGCAGGAGCTGACACGGGTGATTGCTGCATCTATGTGGTAACCAGAGGATTCTGGAATTACTTCAGATTTTAACTCTGAAACAAATCAGTAAGGCTATTTAAATACTTTTTTGGCAGTTGTCAATGGTATTCCAAAAAACACAGGACTTCTCTACATGACAATGGAAGTTAATACGAAAGATGAGTTTTCCTAGCACCAAAATGCATGCACAAAATGGGGCAATAGTAGGGAACACCAAAATTGATATAGGAACAGCAGTGTCTACAATGTTCAATAGGAAGGACAACAAGAGGAGGAGGTTGGTGGTGGTGGTGATAATGGATGGAATTAATGCATTTGGAAATGAATATAGGAACTGATCCTGCTACCAAATGGTGGATCTTACTCCAAGAAAATGATTTGAGGTAAATTGGAGGGGGGGGGGTGAACCATGAGAGACTATGGACTCTGAAAAACAACTTGAGGGGTTGTTTTTCCCACCGGGGGGTTGGGAGGTTAGGGGAGCCAGGTGGTGGGTATTAAGGAGGGCATGTATTGCATGGAGCACTGGGTGTGGTGCAAAAACAATGAATACTGTTACACTGAAAAGAAATTAAAAAAAATAAAATGGATCATTTAACTTTTTATCCCAAATGCCACTCCTTTGAAACAGGAAATATTTGTCATGATCAAGTGATGCTTATGTCACACGTTCAAGAAGGAAAAATATATCAGACACATTTCTCATTTTTCTCACAATATATCTGAATCTTATATCATTAATTTCATGGATTCATTACTTAACCAAAACACACAGAACTATAAGTTTCATGGCACAATTAAACCCTTTCAATGATTTATAATTCAGTGTGACCAGGTTTACCATATTATTTTTAGGACCACTCTGGTTATGAGTAAACACAGAGAAGCTTTGGACAATGAACACAGGGAGTGTTAACAGAGGGGTTCCAAATGGGAGAGAGCACACAAACAGCTAAATTGGGGATACTCATGGTAAGCTACATGGCAAGCTATTTCTGCCTAGGGCTGATGCTATTTTGATTACCACGATCTTGTCTCCTAGACTTTCCTAAGGAGCCATGGACACAAACAATGGAAGTTCCACAACAGATTTCATCCTGCTGGGGTTTTCTGATCGACCCCAATTAGAACCTGTCATCTCTGGGGTGGTCTTCATCTTCTATATTGTGACTCTGGTAGGAAACACAACCATCATTCTTGTATCTTACCTAGAAACCCAGCTCCATACGCCCATGTATTTCTTCCTATCCAATTTGTCTTTTTTGGATCTATGCTATGCGACTAGCATTATCCCCCAGATGCTGGTAAATCTATGGGGTCCGACAAGGTCTATTACGTATGGAGGGTGTGTGCTCCAGTTCTTCTTTGCCCTTGACCTGGGATCCACAGAATGCCTTCTCTTGGCTGTGATGGCCTATGACCGCTATGTTGCTGTCTGTCAACCTCTTCACTACACGGTCATAATGCACCCTCAGCTTTGCCAGAAGATGGTGCTCACCGTGTGGTTAGGTGGCCTTTGCAGTTCGTTAATTCTTTGCTCCCTGACCTTGAAATTACCAAGATGTGGGCATCAGGAACTGGATACCTTCTATTGTGAGATGCCAGCCCTGCTCAAGACGGTCTGCGTCTACTCCAAAGTAATGGAGGTTATTGTCTTTGCTCTTGGGGTGGTACTTCTTCTAGTACCTCTATCACTAATTCTCATCTCATATGCAGTAATCACTCAAGCAGTCGTGAGGATCAAGTCAGCAGCAAGGTGGAGTAAGGTCCTTAATACATGTGGTTCCCACCTCACAGTAGTAACTCTGTTTTATGGAACAGCCATTTACATGTATATGAGGCCACAGAACAGCAGCTCCCAAGATGAGGGGAAGTTCCTTTCTCTCTTTTACACAATCATCACACCCACCCTTAACCCTCTGATCTACACGTTAAGAAACAACGATGTAAAGAGTGCAGTAAAGAGAATACTGTGTGTCAAAAAATGGCCAGCCAAGTCATGAATTAGATGGAAGAGAACTAACAAAATAATATTGGCCTTTATCAACAGAATATGAATCAACTCATGTATGCAAAGAATATTTATTGGATGTTTACCATGTACTAAGAATAATAATAAGTACTGACTTTTTAAAATATTTTTAAATTTCTAAAATAATCATATCAAAAAATAGGCAGAAGATATGAACAGACACTTCTCCAATGAAGACATACAAATGGCTATCAGACACATGAAAAAATGTTCAACATCACTAGCCATCAGGGAGATTCAAATTAAAATCACATTGAGATACCACCTCACACCAGTTAGAATGACCAAAATTAGCAAGACAGGAAACAACGTGTGTTGGAGAGGATGTGGAGAAAGGGGAACCCTCCTACACTGTTGGTGGGAATGCAAGTTGGTGCAGCCACTCTGGAGAACAGTGTGGAGGTTCCTCAAGAAGTTAAAAATAGAGCTTCCCTATGACCCTGCAATTGCACTACTGGGTATTTACCCCAAAGATACAGATGTGGTGAAAA
>PISX010036977.1:0-11448 GCA_004024625.1 Mellivora capensis | reverse complement strand
AAAAAAATTCTCCTTTAATTGGCTCAGGAGTTATGCCATTAGACTTTTGAGAGAAAAAATATATAATTCTAGCATATCACTTGGCTTTGTAGTCATTGGCATTTACATAGTTATGATACCATAAATCCATTTAAAGATTTTATTTTTTACTTTTAGAATCAACCTACTTAGACAAAGAGTGGAAGACCTATTTATACTTGAAAAACATTGGAGACATTAAAAATCCTGATGATGTACAAAATAAAAGTGCACCTATAAAAAAAGACTAGAACAACGATATTCATATGTTATAAAAAGGAGTTAGAGACACAAACAAGGTTGATGAAGCAGAGGTAGGCAAGCGTGTTAGAATGTGAGCTTGTGAAGGCAGGAATCTTTCTTTTCTTACATTTTTTATCTTTCTTCCTTTTTACCTTTTTTTGGGTGTGGGAGGGAGATCTCTTCACTGTTCTATGACTGGCATCTAGAACCACTTAATTTGCCCTTAGTACAAATTTGCTCAGTTAGGAATGTAACAATTAAAAAAACAAAAGTAGGGGCTCCTGGGTGGCTCAATGGGTTAAAGCCTCTGCCTTCGGCTCAGGTCATGATCCCAGAGTCCTGGGATCGAGCCCCACATCAGGTTCTCTGCTCCACAGGGAGCCTGCTTCCCCCCGTCACTCTCTGCCCACCTCTCTGCCTACTTGTGATCTCTGTCTGTCAAATAAATAAATAAAATCTAAAAAAAAAAAAAAAAAAGTAGACACTGCCTCATACTTGATTTCCACCTTATATTCCACTCCTTAAGAAGCCCAGATTTGTGGTTCTTGGCCTTGACCTAACCCGTGGGAAGAATTTTGCCTGTGTCTCTCAGTTTCCATCTCTATAACCCACTGTCCCATCTCAGTTTCAGTCCTCACATGTAGCCCAGCTCCATTCAATCGCCCAGAATTCAGGCTCCTTGACGAGGGGAGTTTGGGTAGACGTCACCGCCCTACTTGAGGTCTCAGTTTTCAGTGAGACAGTGGCAGGACCCAGAGGCTGGAAATGTGCCCGGCGGCTAGCACCTATACCATAAATAGGGCGTGACAAGTGTTCAGGATAAAGCCTGTGCTTCTGAGGTGTTAATTTTGAAAGAGTCTCTCTAATTGGAAAAAGAGGAATTGGCATCAGTTGAACCCATACCTTTGAGTTGCTAGACTACTTGCTATTGAGAAATGAGGAAAACAGCTAGAGTCTTTGCTTGGGCTGCCGTTACACACTACTTTAGATTAGGTGACTTAAAAAACAGATACCCATTTCTCCCTCGTGTGGAGGCTGAGAAGTTTCAGATCCAGATGCCCGCAGGATTGGGTTCTGGCTGTTGCTTTGCAGATTTCCACCTTCTCACCGTGTGCCCACATGGTAGAAAGAGTGAGCTCTGTTCTCTTTGTCTTCTCCTAAGGCTGCTCATCTCGCCTTGGGACCCACCCTCATGACCTCATCTAAACTGAATTACTTCCCAAAGACCCCACCCCCAAATACCATCATGATGGAGGTTGGAATTCAACATAGGACTTGTGGGAGGACACAAATATTCACTCCATAACAGCTAGCAAATTGCAATGTGATTGCACCCATCCTTTCCCTTTACCCTTGAGACAAGCTTGTTACACTGATCAATTTGAGACTTAAGGACCAGGTACACATCAGCAAAACACTGGAAGATGTCACACAAGAAATAGAATGTTTACGAAGGAAATTTCTAGTTGTGGTTTCCCCTCATTTACAAAAATAAAATTAAATTAAAATTTTTTAAAAAAGGTAATAGGAAGCTGGAGATACTTGAGGACTTGGTTGTGTTCTGGATGCTAAAGAAGTTAAAATGAATAGATCAGAATCTACTTAAATCCTGGGCAAGCACTCTTTCCAGTACAAAGCCATGTCCCTCATGTTGCCAGTGATTAGCCTTAGGTGGCCGGAGGTAAAGTGATTTGATTTTCATTGGCCAATTTATTTATTATTTTTAAAAATTTTTTTAAAATTTTTATTTATTTATTTGACAGAGAGAGACACAGCTAGAGAGGGAACACAAACAGGGGGAGTGGGGGAGAGAGAAGCAGGCTCCCACTGAGTAGGGAGCCCTGATATGGGGGTCAATCCCAGGACCCTGGGATCATGATCTGAGCTGAAGGCAGACGCTTAGTAACTGAGCCACCCAGGTACCACTCCATTGGACAATTTACAATAGAATCATGATTTTTGCCATTTCTATCTAAAAAACCTTAAAAAACTACTGAAAGAATTTTAAAGAAAGCCAAACTGTTGAACATCAGTGAGAATGTGTCAAGATCATAAAGAAGCAGGGTAAGAGAGAAAGCTACATTGATGGAAGACACAATCTCATGAAAAATGAGGAGTAAGAGATAGTCTCATGTTGTAATTCATCAAGTATGGGTTATTTGGGATGCATTGATATTTTTAAAAATTATTTTTAAGGGGAAGAGTTATTTAATAACTCTCTACTACTTTTTTATTTTTTAAAGATTTTTTTTTTTTTTTTGAGAGAGAGAGAGAGTAGGGGAGGGGCAGAGAGGGAGAAAATCTTAAACAGATTCCCCACTGAGTTGGAGGAGGTGAGGAGAGAGGGAGGGAGTCCAACACAGGGTTCAATCCCAGGACCCTGAGATCATGACCTGACACAAAGTCAGCCACTTAACCACCTGAGTCACCCAGGCACTGCAACACTCTACAACTTCAAAAATAATTGGGTTGAAACCAGTAAAATAATCCATTTCATCGGGTTGTTCCAAAAAATTATCCATTTCACCAAATTCATTGTCTTTTATTAAACCTCTTTGAGTGAACAAAGGAAAAAAGCTCATATAAGAAACAAAAGAAAAGGCTACATACATACATAGGGTATGCTTGCGTATGCCATAGAATTCTGGAAGGCTCTGCAAGAAAGGGTCACCAGGGCTGCCCCTAGGAAAGGGGAATAGAATCACTGGGGCAAAGGCTGGGAAGCCATCAGTTGGGAATTTTGTACCATGTGCATAAATTACTTATCCAAAAATGTTGGGCATAAAATATATTTTTAAAATTAAAAAATAAACCGAGTTGGGTTTTTTGTTTGTTTGTTTTATTGTTGTTTTTTTAAGTAAAAGTTGGAGAACACGGAAACCTGTGTTGCTGCTTCCCGGAGTATGATGCCTTCAGGTGTCCTGGTGAAATTTCTAGACCATTTGGTCCAAGCAGCTGAGAAGGAAAGCCCGGCCCCCACCGTCACTATGCTGTTTGCTTTTTTTCTTCTTGCAGCCTTGACCGGGGGCAGCGTGCGGAGCCGCAGAAGAGCGCCCCGCCCCTTCTCATGGGCGAAGTGCTGACTTGCGAAGTTTTGTTCTTGGTCCTGTTTTTTCAATAAAGAAACGGCTTTACGCTTAACTACCCGCCCCCCCTTTTTGGGAAGTCCACACAAATGTCAAAATTGTCTTCAAAATTCCAACTATAAAGTTAACACAACCGGCAAGAGGGGAAACCATCTGCTTCCCAAGCCTTGCCTTGACTATGGATTTTTCAAGCATGAAGCATTTAATAAGGCTTCCGCGTGCAGGATTTCATTTCCTTCAGACCAGACGCTACCTCACGGCTTCCGCACGCCGTCCCCTTGGCTCCGAGCGGCTGCCTGCGGTGGGTAACCTGCCCGGGCTGGTGGCCGGCCTCCCCCCATGGCAACTGGCATGTGTTTAGAGAAGAGATACAGCCATTAAGCTTCTAAAAAGCGGCATGGGTAGCCGCTTCTCTCTAAAACCACCAAGTTGCGTGTTTATGCCATTAGGGACAGTAGCCTGGAACCTGCTCAGAGAGGTCCCCCCTTACCGCCTCCCCCCTCCCCGCCCCGATGTTGAGGAATGCTGCGGGTGGGAATTTTGAATTTTGAATTTTGGCACTCCTGGAATAGCAAATATTTTCTTTTCCCTTTTCCACTTTCTTTTTTTGGACCCCAAACAACAAATACCAGTTTTGGGGTTTTGTTTTGTTTTCTTCTAGGACCCAATCCAGAAGTTGGAGATGAACCTATAACCCTTTTGCCCATGTTTTTTGATGAGGTGTTGGATGGAGGGTGGAGAAGGCTGGGCATTTCCAAAGACAACTCATCAGGAAAGGTGGCAACTCAGCATTTTTGCAATTTACCGTGAAAGCTTGAAAGGCAAGGTTTTATGTAATAGTGCCAGGAGTTACAGGCTTTGCTCTAAATGCCCACGGGGGTACAGCTGAACGCAAAGAATCTCTCATTTCTTCTGGTTGTAACTTTCCTCTGTTTGGGTGAGCCGTAGCTGGGCCGCATGCTGCCTGCATTATATCCAGGACCCATGCAGTCAAATGCACGGTCCGGAGTCAAGAGCTCTCTATCACTATGCTGTTCCACCTACTGCTTCCCGCCGTGTGGAGGGCGAGTGGAGGGAGGAAGAACTTGACAGCTGCAGAGTGTGGGCCCACCTGCGTGGGCAGCTGCGAAGAAAATGTAGGACTGGCGCTGCTGGTGCCGGCAACTTTGCGTGTGGTTTTGACCCTTGCCACAATGTCAGGGTTGGAGTCCACTTGGGTGAGGTCTGATTTTGGTTCTTAAAATAAGCAGCAAAGTGGAAAGTTCAGGATATAAAGAGAGCAGAGACTCTGTGATCACCCGAAGGGTTTCCTGCTTCACTTTGATTGTTTAGTTCTCTGCTTACAAGATGCTTTCCTCCGTTCCTGTCATTTTCCTTTTATTTTTCATCACCTAAGATATAGACTGACCATCTTCTTTGGAGGGAAAGGGAGGGTTTTGGCAACAAATTCATATCTGTCTCAAAATTAGGGTGGGTAAGGGGGAGCCTTTTGTCGCCTTTTGTTTGCATTCCTTTTGGGGTGGAGATTGTGGAGGGTGGCAGTCATCCAGTGCTGTTGACTCTTTTTTAATGTGGCTTCCCTGGGTTGGTCTGTGCTTTTCTTCAGCGGTAACAATAAACAATAACAAACCTTCAGTCTGAAAAGAGAAACCTCTCCCTGGGAATTTGCAACCATTCTATCCCCTCCCCTCCACCTCAGTTTATTGCAACTCTATGAAACTTACCTAAGAAAAGTACATGCAGATTGGCCTGTCCCTTTACTTAGCCAAAGATAATGGTTGCAATTTACAAGTCCCATTTATTTCTCAAAAGAGGGGGAAAAAAATCACTAGTTTTACAGCAAGTATCCCATATTTCATGGAATATGTCAGTGACTATAGGAACCACCCTCACTTTATAGATTGCTAAGAAAGAAAAAAAAAATACTGTCAGTTAGATTTACATACCATTTTTCTCTCTCTTAGAGTTTTTATTTTCTTCTTAGTGAAATCTGTTTTAGAGCTACTTAGACATAGCTTATTATGATATAGCACTCACGTGCATCTGTAAAAAGGAGGACATAAGCAAATTAAATTGGTTAAGGTATTCCTAAAGCTTCTTGACATTCAGATGCTATTTCTTCTGAGAACTTTTCTACCCAAAGCCGCAGATACTTTGATTTTCCATATACTATCGTATTCTGTGGTATCAGACATGTTGTTGATGTCACATTTTTTCAAAACCATCCTCCATCGTCTCCACAAATTCCTTCCAAACCCCCGATACCCACCCTGCTACTTTGGATACACCAGCATATACCTTGGCTGTTTTTCCCCCGACTGCCTCCTGGTCCACAGAAATTAGGAGATTACCCGTTTCGAAGATGTAAAACATGGGGGGGGAAATCAGTGTCTTAGAACTAACCCTTTGCCCAGTACATCAGGATATGTCAGAGATCTCTCAAGTTTTATGATACATCAGGATGGACATGTAATGATCTTTTACATTTATATGCCATGAGAGTACGAAGATGGTTAATATAGGGTCCTGGCCTTTATGAACCTTGCAACAAAATTAAGAAATAGACTTAAATGCAGTAGTTACAATATGATATATATAACATATATATGTTATATATATCATATATCATATATATATGAGACAGCTGAGATATATACTCTGTCCTTGTTACAAAGAAAGTAACAAAGATCTCTGTTTGGGAGAGCTGAATAGAAAGGAGATGTACACTTCCTCTTGGGATGGGTCAAGGGCTTGCCTGGTAGAAGAAATAGCTTGCATTCTTTATTTTTTAATTTAAATTCAATTGAGTTAACATGCAGTATATTATTAGTTTCAGGGGTAGAACTCAGTGATTCATCAGTTGCATGTAACACCCAGTGCTCATTACAACAGGTACCTTACTTAATGCCCATCACCCAGTTATCCCACCCCCACTCACCGCCCCTCCAGCAACCTTCAGTTTGTTTCCTAGAGATAAGAGTCTCTTATGGTTTGCCTCCCTCTTCGTTTTTTTTTTTTTTGGTAAGATTTTATTTATTTATTTATTTGAAAGAGAGAGAGAGAGAGCATGAGAGGGGCGAAGGTCGGAGGGAGAAGCAGACTCCCTATGCAGGACTCGATCCCGGGACTCTGGGATCATGACCTGAGCAGAAGGCAGTCGCTTAACCAACTGAGCCACCCAGATGCCCTCCCTCTTCGTTTTTATCTTGCTTTATTTTTTCTTCCCTTCCCCTCTGTCCATCTGTTTTATTTAAGTTCCACATATGAGTGAAATCATATGGTATTTGTCTTTCTCTGACTTATTTTGCTTAGCGTAATAAACCTCTAGTTCCATCTACATTGTTGCAAATGGCAAAACCTCATTCTTTTTGCTGGCTGAGTAATATTCCATTGTATATACACCACAACTTCTTTATCCATTCACCTGACAATGGACATCTGGGCTCTTTCCATAGTTTGGCTATTATAGACATTGCTGCTGTAAGCATCAGGGTACAGGTGTCCCTTTGAATCACTACGTTTATATCCTTTGGATGAATACCCAATAGTGCAACTGCTGGGTCCTAGGGTAGCTCTACTTTTAATTCTTTAAAGGAATCTTGCTTCTTGCTTTTTTTTTTTTTTTTTTTTTTTTTAGAGTGAACCTCACACTTAGTCACACTGCGCTCAAGCAGAGGGCGCACCCTGAATAAAACCACCATTGGCCCTCTCTGACTGGTGCTCTTGGGTTGTTTACCATGGGAAGCCCCATCACCTGTGTGGACCTCTGCAGTTTTGTGGGAACAGGAGGCACCCTAGAACTTCATAGCTGACCAGGAGGAATCAGAGAGGAAGCTGGAAACATGTGGGCCGGAGCCAACAGGGCTATGTGCAGCTGGCCCCGAAAGAAACCAAGCTGCAGTGCACGTGACACCAGCCCAGGGGTGTGGTGAACTTGGGGCTGACACTGAAGAGATGATGGTAATGTTTCCTGGCAGACATGCTGCTCTGCCTCACCAGTGACAGCATTGTCTTAGCAGTGAGGCCCCGTCAGCAAGTGCAAGAGAAACACGAGTTCTTCCTTTGAGCCATGAGAGGAATCACACCATGGTGACGGAGGTTCCCACGTGAGAAAACTGGAACATACTTCAAGGATCAAGATAGAAGCCAGTCCTGGGGAAATCCTAGGAGGACTTTGAAATGTTGTTCAGTGGTCTCACTGAAGTCAATAGCTCGCCCCAGGCATACTGTCTTCATGCTGCATGACTAAGTCTAGAACTTTCCTTTGTATCCCACCCCATAGGGGATGAAAGACCTCTAAGAGACTCCCAGGCCTACTCAGGATTGGCCCAGTGAATTCCTTAAGTAAACCTATAGGGAGTATGTCTTTATCACTCCCAGCAAATGGGGAAACACATTTTGCAGAAGGGACGTGAGATTCCAGGGTGATAGACAACCGCCAACATTTATCTGGCTAGATGGTGGTGATGCAGACCTTCAGAATCCAGTGGTACCTGATAGGAAGGGAGACTCCTTCCACAGACTTAACCTCAATAGAAAACAGAATGTCTGCCCCAGCTTCTTTCCCTCAGTCAGAGTCTTGCAGAAGGAACTATCCATGGCTATAACTCAACTTCCTTCCCAGAAAGATCCTCTCTCTGTCTCATTTTTCATTTGTTTTTTTGGTCTGTGTCTGACTTTCATTGGATCATAGCTCACTAGTGGGTGGGGTTGTTGCATTGAGAATGGCTGAACACCAATGAATGACTAATGTTTTCCTCTGCTTCTGATGGCAGTCTTCACAGGGCAAGCCCCTGCTCACACTTCTGTTTCCTGCCTTCTTCCCTGGGGCTCTCTGTTCTCAAACAGTGGTAGGGCTACCTGGGCAGTGCTCCTGACCCATCTCACAGAGGCAGGTGGGAGCAGGGCTTTTCCCATGTAGAAGGAACCCAAGGCCCCTCTCTTACTGCTTTTCATCTCCAAGAGCCCTGATTAGCAAGAATTTTCTAAGATATCTGGCAATCTTTTCTTCTCTTTAATACATTTTGCATCCAACCTGGAGGCCTAAAGAGGTGAGAAATTGAATTTGAGCCCTGACACATAAGCTCAATCTTGAAACCCTAACGCCATGGGCATCAACCTTGATCAGTGGTAGGTACTCAACAAATGTTTGATTTTATAAAGAAATTTAGGGGCCTGTGTATCATCACTACATTTCTCCATCTGCAGAGCTCATTAATGTTCACATTTACTCCTCAGCTAAGCTAAGGATCTCTTCCACCTTGTCCCAGCATCTAAGAGTTGCCATTTGGCATATCCTAATTCAGTTAACGTGTGCAGTGGCCATGTTTTAGACTAAGCCACAGACTATTAGGAGTTATTCACTAGAATCCAAGATAAATAGTGCATCTTCCACCTTTTGACAGTAATTGTTTGTTTAGAAGAACGTTTTCTAGGCTAATGTGGCATGAAAATAAAATTATAAACAGAAAATTTTGCACACTAAGGAGGACCGGACAGTGCAGAGTTGGAAGGAAGCGATGAGTCACCTGCCATTTGGGAAACAGTTCCCCTAAAGCATACCAATTCCATCTGATCATAATTTTGGCACAATGTAACATTATCTTCTATGATTAGTAGGCTTCCTACATGAAAGAAGTATCCTTTATTTATTATATATAAAAAATGAGATTATTTTTTAAAGTAAACACAAACAAATTTTTGTTTATTTGCTGTGACATTGTCTTCCCAAGAGTGCCAAAAGGTTCCTTTCATTATAAAAATATACCTCGAATTAGTTTGGGAGTCCGAAAGAAAGATTCCATTGGCTTACATCACCTACACATTTCAAAGCTGTTAGACCCAATTGATGTTTCTAAAAAACTGCGAATAGTTGAAATCTACCGAACAATCACTTTTCTTATTTGTCTGGGTGATAATAAATAACTGATGATTTAACTCAACTTTGGATTTTTGACTCATCATTGGATGTTATATAAATACAAGATTAATTAAGAGGAAAAAGGGTGGGTCTGTGAAATACATCTGAATATACAACTGGTTAATCTATTGTGAGGTTTTGGATAAGTCAATTAAATTTGCTAGGCCTTTGTTTCCTCACCTGTAAAATGAAGGGGGTAAACTAGAAGGCCCTATGGGAGGTCCATCTTTTGGTTTATTAGCCTTTCTTTACCTTTCTTTTCCCCTTACCTTACTTGGGAAAAGATGTCTGTATGTCATAATACCGCCAACCAGTTGCAACTAGTGTATGCTTTCTTTTTATTCAGACATTTATTTCCATCCCTCTTATTTTATTGCCTCTTGTTTAGAGTAACAACAGAATGTAGATGAAATGCTTCGTGTGCATGAAAGGCTAAGCCAGAGCCTTACTGCTATCTAACATATGGTGTATCTTTGCACAAGGAACTGGACTTAAGCATGACATAAGGGCTGGTAAAATGACATTTGCACACACTATGGAGAGGGAAAGAAGGAGCTGTGCACCACGGAAAATCCTGTTATTTTTATCAGATGATGTTGTACCAACAAGAAAACAATACAAAACTGAGCTCTCACGCTCTTTGGCTGGGTACGCCGATCTGAATGTCCATTCTTTGAAATACCATTTCTGTGTCTATAATTACCGGTGAAGTGCCTTCTAAACATGTAGTTCTAGTTTGCACATTGTGGTAGTCATCTTCTAGGGGTCCCCCATTTGAGGGACCCCAGTCACCACCTCCCCCACTAAGCAGGGTTGACCAGTTGTAACCAATAGGAAACTGTAATGGTGTATGACTTCTTAGGGTAGACGGTAGAAGACTTGTGGCCTCCACTGTATGTTCTCTGGAATTATTCACTAAGGAGGAAGTCAGCCACCATGTCAGCAAACACTTCAGTAGCTTTATGAAAAATATACACAGTGTGATATTGAGTCCTGCCAACAGCTGTCACCAGCTGGCTGGTGGTTGGATGAGCCATCTTGGAAGCATACCCTTCAACACCGGTCGGTCTTTCAGATGACTGCTATCCCAAGCATCATATTTATAACAGTTACAAGAGACGCTGATCAGAAACACCCAGCACTGAGCTGAACAACTCTAGAATTCCCGAGCCACAGAAACTGTGTGAAGTAAATGTTTATGGTTGTTTACAGATGCCATCTTGGGGAGGGGTGATAACCTGTCATGCAGCCGTAGATAACCAATATACAACTCAAAAGAAAAAGGTGGTGGGTATTATTTTTGCTGTCACTTACTCAGATGTGGAAAAGGAAAGAATGTTCTGTATTTTTCCATAAGCCAACTTAATCTCTATGTTAAATTTCATTATGTCTGATTATGGAAAAAAAATAACATGAATCCACTCTGGAATAATTCAGTAACTTCAGATCTTAACTCAGTTAATTCAGGATTTTTCCTTACTCTCCCATCTGCCTAAGAGTGGCACCTGTGTCTGGGGGATAGTGGCTTACCTAGTGTCATAGTGTCAGAAGTGTGTAGGGATATCTTCTCCCTGATCTTTGTAATATGTCCTCAGGGGCATTCACTAAAATATTAATGAAAAACTTAGGTGACTATGGGTATATTACCAATAAGAAATACAAAAGTGGACTTTTCAGTATTGTTTTTTTTTTTAAAGATTTTATTTATTTATTTGACAGAGAGAGATCACAAGTAGGCAGAGAGGCAGGGAGAGAGAGAAAGAGGGAAGCAGGCTCCCTGCTGAGCAGAGAGCCCGATGCAGGGCTCGACCCCAGGACCCTGAGATCATGACCTGAGCCAAAGGCAGCGGCTTAACCCACTGAACCACCCAGGCGCCCCTCAGAATTCTTTTGAGGTCAAATACTCTTCACTGTTTTATTAGTTCTAATATTTCATTAAAATCCAGGGAAATTGTACAGGGCCCAGAACAAACCAATAAAGTCTCACTTAAAATTCTGTGGCTTCTTGTGGAGTTAGAAGGCCAATGTCAATTTAAATGTGTTGACTCTTTTGAAAGTCCTTTCCTTTGTTGAGTGTCATGTTTTACAAGTTTTAGTAATACCCCAAAGCTGTTCTGGAAGTGCAGAAAGGAAAAGAAACTACTTCAACATTAGCTGGTTCTTTAAAGTGAATGATGTTTT
>PISX010036976.1:0-11450 GCA_004024625.1 Mellivora capensis | reverse complement strand
TTGCATGTGTTGAGTTTGAGAAGTTCTTTATAGATCCTGGATATCAACCTTTTGTCTGTACTGTCATTTGCAAATATCTTCTCCCATTCCGTGGGTTGCCTCTTTGTTTTGTTGACTGTCTCCTTTGCTGTGCAGAAGCTTTTGATCTTGATGAAGTCCCAAAAGTTCATTTTTGCTTTTGTTTCCTTTGCCTTTGGAGCCCCTCCCCCAGAAAGCCAACCAGCCGAGAAGACAACAATCACTACTACTTCATAGATACGTTTAATTCTTAATTCGTTCCCACTATTCTGGTTCATTTAAAAAATTTTTTTTAATCTTTTTTATTTTGTTATATAGATTTTTTTAGCCTATTTACCATCACAGTAAGACGTCCAGTACATCAAATTCCATTATAACCTTCTAACCTGAACTTTTTGATACATATACCCATGTTTTTCTTTTGCTTTTCTATTTTATATATATATATATATATATATATATATATATTTTAAATTTCACTTTAGTTTAGATCATTCTTTTCTTTACTTTTATTTGCTAATATTCATATAGAGTTAAAATTCAAGGTAATCCCCTTACCCCAATCAATGCTACCCCTACAGGTAAACCAATTTTTAATCCTCTGTTATCTTAGGAAAGTTGTATCCCTTAAAAAAGATATCAAGATACATCCAGGAAGAAGCAAAATAACCTTCCTCACCCACACTGAGAATTTACAACCACTCTCCCATCTTTTTCTCCTACCAGTATCTTTGTATACTTGTGTTTGTCCTGGTAGTCTATAAATCTTATACTTAGGGTTCTTATAGACGAGGTTCTTTTTTTTTGTTTGTCTGTTTGTTTCTTTGTTTTCCTTCTACATATATATGTACATATTTTTTTTCTTCTCTTGTCATATACTTTTATCAGTCTTTTTTGTTTGTCTGTATTTGTTTGTATACTTCACAAACCTTACCTTGGGGCCCATTTGGGCTGAGCCTTCTCTTTTATCCTTCTTTCTTTTCTCTCTCTCTCTCTCTCTCTCTGTCTCTCTTTTTCTGCTTTCTCTCTTTCTCTTTTTCTTTCATTTGGGTGGGGACTCTTGATTGCTCAGAAGCATTCCAGGGTGCACCTTCACTGCACCAAGGTTGATATATCCAGCTACAACCATTCAGCCAACTCTCACCAAAATGACTAGGAGGAGGAATGCCCAACAGAAGAAAAATTCAGAGGATGGGCCCTCTGCAACAGAGCTAATGGCTACAATGATTATTTTTTTTAATATTTAGATCTATGAACCATTTTGAGCCAATCTTAGTATATGCTGCATGGTGTGATCAAATTTCAGTTTTATCTTAGAGTAGGCATTAGAGTATAATGTACCATACAGGCAATCCCCTAAGAGATTGCAAAGACAGAAAGAAATCTTACCCTTGTATACAGTCAAGCAGATACAACTTATTACATACATGTTCAAAAAGCACATGTTAACTAGTCCTTAGGTAAGGGACTTGACAGCTGTTTATCAGACAGAGTTTTTCCTAATTTCAACTGGCAATTGGGATGGCCACTGATGTTTGCTAACTGGCCCTGCAAAGGAAAAATAAACTTTTCATATCTTTATGACAAGAAGTAGTTTTGCAGCTTCTGGTGAAGTACCTGCCTAAGTTAGATACCTAACCTTCTACAGAAACTGAGAGAGAGAGGGGCACTATCTTTCTTGATGATTACATTGCTAAAAGTTGGTTTTCTGGTCCTAGAGAAAGGGATTCCTAGGCTGTTAAAATGCTACCTACCTTCCGGCAGAAAGAGAACAAGGTGAGGGTGTCTGCCCAGTACAGGAGCTCAGTGTGATTTAGTAGTGAAACCTGGAGTCTCAGGCAAAAGGCTTCTTTAGCCTTTAAAAAGACTTACACACATTTGAAAAAACAAAAACCTTTCTAAAACTTTCTAAAGCTTTCTAAAACTAAACCATGGACTCTGAAAAACAACCTGAGGGTTTTGAAGGGGCGAGGGGGGTGGGAAGTTGGGGGAGCCAGGTGGTGGGTATTATGGAGGGCACGCATTGCATGGAGCACTGGGTGTGGTGTAAAACTATGAATTCTGTTACGCTGAAAAGAAATGAAATAAAAAAAATTTGTATTTAAGATAAAATAAATAAATAAATAAATAAAACTAAATGTTGGAAAGGAGCAAGAAATCTCTTCTCTTATTTTCAGCGGGGAGAATTAAACCTCTCTTATTTTTCATTTGTATTTGCCCTCACAACCTTTAATGATATTCTGTACCCCTGGTCTATAATATTTCAAGAGGAGTGTTGAAATCTACTATAATTGTGGATTTTTTATTCCTTAAAATGTTTTGTTACATGTATACTGAAACTCTCTGATGAGGTGCAGAAATGCTTAGGAGTTTTATGTCCTCTTCATGAATTGACCCTTTTCTCCAGTAAGAAATTACCTTGATAATGATCTTTCTCTTAAATCTACTTTAATCCATTGTTAATATACCACCCTAGCTTTCGTTTGATTAATATGATCAGCATAGTATAGTGAAAAAAAATCTACTTCCTTTAAACCATTTGTTTCTTTATATTTAATTTAATTACACTTAAAATACACTTAGAAGCACCATCATTTATTTGGAGCTTGCACTTTTACCTAATATGATATAATCTGTTTCTAGTTGTGATGTTTGATTCATTAACCTTTTTATTTTTTAATTTTTTAAAATATTTTATTTATTTATTTGACAGATAGAGATCACAAGTAGGCAGAGAGGCAGGCAGAGAGAGAGGAGGAAGCAGGCTCCCTGCTGAGCAGAGAGCCCGATGTGGGGCTTGATCCCAAGTCCTGGGATCATGACCTGAGCCGAAGGCAGAGGCTTTAACCCACTGAGCCACCCAGGCGCCCCGATTCATTAACCTTTTTAATGTGATTATTAACATCACTGGTTTTAAATTCACCAAACTGCTATTTTTTTTCTATCTGTCCTGTCTGATTTTGCTCCCTTCTTCCTTCTTGTTTACCTCTTCTAAAATATTAATTGCATTTAAAAAATTAAACTTCTTCTCTTTTGTTGTCTATTACTAATTTTCTTATTTTTTGTTTTTCGTGGGTTTATGGTAACATCTTTAACTTACATTAGCACATTTCTATCATATTATACCACTTTATGTGTCATATACAAAATTTAATATACTTCTACACCTAAACTCCTGGCCTTTGAGCTGTTATTTGGCCTTTGAGCTGTTATTTTCATTTATTTTATTTCTAAATAAATATAAAATAAAAACTCCATGTATATTGTTATTGATTTTGCTTTAAATAGCTAATTATCGGGACACCTGGGTGGCTCAGTCAGTTAAGCTCCTGCCTTTGGCTCAGGCCCTGATCTCAGAGTCATGGGATCAAGCTCTGCATTGGGCTCTCTGCTCAATGGAGAATCTGCTTCTCCCTCTCTTTCGGCTCCCCACCTACACTCATGCTCTCTCTTCTCCCAATTAAATAAATCAAATCTTTAAAAAAAAAAAAAGCAAGTTATCTTTAAAAGATTTTTCAAATTAGAAAAATAGATTTTAAATACATTTTCACAGATATTTATCATTTTTCTTGTTCCTTCATTACTTCATATAGATCCAGATGCCCCTACATTATATGCCTAGAAGACTTTTTTCCACATATCTGTAAGTAAGGGGCTGTTGATGATAAAATCTTTCAGACTTTTTATGCCTGAGATAGTATTCTCATTAATATTTAAAATATGTTTTGAATACAAATTTAAGTAGTCTTTTTGTTTATTTTTGGTTGGAGTATTTTGGCCTTTGTACATCTGTAGCTTTACAGTTTTAATCAAACTGGGAAAAGTTTTTCATCAGATATTTTCAAAATTTTTTTTCTGTCTTCTTCCCTTTTCTTTAGAACTCCAGTAACACTTATATTAGACAATCTGATATTGTCTCAAAACTCACTGATATTCAGTTCACTTTTTTGTTGATGGAGCTTTTTTTCCCCTCAACGCACTTTCTTTTGGATAGTTTCCATTGCAATGCCTTCAAATTAACTTTTACTTCTGCAATGTCTAATCTGCTGTTAATTCTGTCTAGTATATTTTTTTATCTTAAATATTTTTCTTTTTATCTCTAGGAGTTTATTTGGGCCTTTTTACTTCTCCCATCTCCTTTACTTGATATACAATCTTCTCTCAACCTTTGTGAACATAGAAAAAATATTTTTATAACATTATGGTGTCTTGTGTACTAGTTCTATTATGAATGTACTTGAAAGATTATTAATACAGATTTTTCCCCATTATAGGTCCAACTTTCCTGCGTCTTTGCATTCCTGATATTTTTCTTAATTGGATGTCTGATATTAAGAATTTTTTCTTCTTGGGAGCTGGATATGTTATATTTATAAATATTCTTTAACTTTAGTTTGGAATTAAGCTAAATTGCTTGGAAATCCTTTTCTGGTTTTATTGTTAAGATTTCTTAGCTAAGACCAATGGTCTTTGGATAATTTTAGGTAAAATCCTCCAATTATTCTACCCAATGTCCCGTGAATAATGATATTTTCCACTCTTGTTAGTGAGAAATGAAAATTTCCCAGCTGTGTTTGAGCTTTGGGATTGTTCTCCATTCCTTTTGCCTACTTCTTTTCCCAGCCTCAGACAGTTTTCTCACTTACATCCATTAATTAATACTCAGCTGAAAAACTCAGACAGGGTCCTTGCAGGTCTCCAGAGTTCTCTCTGAGGTTTCTCCTCTCAGCTATTCTGCTTTGTGATCTCTAACAGCCATGGCTTCACTGCATTCCCAAACATTACCTTAACTCAAGAAGTCCTGGGTTTTACAGTGAGATACCACTTCATACCAGTCAGAATGGCTAAAATTAACCAGTCCAAAAACAAAAGGTGTTGGCAAGGATGAGGAGAAAGGGGAACCCTCCTACACTTTGGTGGGAATGCAAGTTGGTGCAGCCACTCTGGAAAATAGTATGGAGGTTCCTCAAAAAGTTGAAAATAGAGCTACCATACAACCCAGCAATCAAACTAGTGGGTATTTACCCTAAGGATACAAAGGTAGTGATCCAAAGGGTCACCTGTACCCCAATGTTTACAGCAGCAATATCCACAATAGCCAAACTATAGAAAGACCCTAGATATCCATCAACAAATGAATGGATAAAGAAGGTGTGGTGTGTCTATATACAATGGAATACTATGCAACCATCAAAAAAGGCAAAATCTTGCCATTTGCAATGTTGTGGATGGAACTAGAGGGTATTATGCTAAGTGAAATAAGTCAATTAGAGAAAGACAATCATCATATAATCTCTCTGATATAAGGAATTTGAGAGGCAGGGTGGAGGGCCATGGGTGAAAGGGATAGAAAAATGAAACAAGATGGGACCAGAGAGGGAGCCAAACCATAAGAGACTCTTAATCTCAGGAAACAAACTGAGTGTTGCTGGAGGGGAGGGGAGTTGGAGGGATAGGGTGGCTGGGTGATGGACATTGGGGAGGGTATGGTGAGCGCTGTGAATTGTGTAAGACTGATGATTTGCAGACCTGTACCCCTGAAACAAATAATACATTATATATTAAAAAACAAAAAACAAAAAGTCCAGAGTTTTGCCAGATTTTCCTATCTCTATAATGTAGCTTAGGAACCCCTCCAATCAGGAAGGCTGTACAACCCTAGAGATGAAAAAAAAAAAGTTTTTTTTTGGTAAAGGTACAACTTATTCATTTCCACCCCAATCACTCTAGAAGAAGCCAGATGTGTATCTTTTAAGAAATTTGTATCAGCATTTGTGACTATCCATGTATGGGTCTGTTCCTTGGATTCTCCTTTGAATTATTTTTTAATAATTATTGTCTCCTTTATTAATAGGTCAATTCAAATAATTAGCACTTGATCATTTTATATTTGAGAACTAATGATTATACCTATTTTAAAAATTATCTTTTAGAAAAGGAGGTACAATATTTCATTAGGTGGAATTTTCTTAATGCCCAATTAATGGATATTTGGATTTTTTTTAATTTTTTGCTATTATTAGTTTATCAATTCATTCCATGCATATGGCTTATTTGTTCTTCTATTTAAAAACTCTTACTTAGGAAGAATCCAAGTATACATAAATAAGTCAAAAGAGACTATCATTTTTAAAGACCAGGACACAAATTACATAATTGGGATTTTAGTTCTGACAAGTCACCTACAGGTGTTTGTGGCCATCTCTAATTAGATTGTTAGTTGCTGCAATTTTGACTATAAAGATACTGTATTTCAGCATTCAATAAACCTGTTATTGGGCCTCTGAGATAAAACTTTAAGATGCATAGATGATTTTAATTATATTTTGTTAATAATAGCTGATAATAACTAGAAAAATGAAGTTCAAGATTATAATTTCACGTTTAAGGTTGGTGCTTCTGTGACCCTACAAGCACTAATTTATAGTCTCCTGCTGTAGGCACTTTCTTTCTTTATGGCCTCATTTAAGATGATGTAAAGTCACCAAGGGCATGTATGGCATAAAGACTCATTTCTGAGGTTAAAAATAAATAGTAAGTACTGCCAAGTGAGTTCCTGTGCATATATGTTTGAGTGTGTGTATTTTTCATTTAGTAATGCTTCTTTAAATTAGAAATAACTTTAACTTTTATTCCTAACAGTAGGTCAGAAAGTTCATAAGAAAAAAACTATCTTCAGTGCCTTTCATTTAATAATCATCACCTATTGATGTGAAATAATATCAGAAGCTAATTCCCTCACACAATATTTTAAATGTACTTTACTATTATTTCTACCAATGTGTCTAGGTCTAATTGAGACCTCATGACAGTCTTGTCATTTATTATTAGGTTGAAATCCAAATCAAGTCAAGCAGAACTGATAAATAGGACTCAATATAAACTTTAAAAGTTAGAACTTGAACTTTGCCAAAATTTACAAATTGGAAGCATGTCATTGGATTGTACTCTAATGCCTGAGAACAGATTTATTTACTTACAAATCTGTGATGGGACAGTTAAATTACATATCAATTTTTTTTCCTTTTTTAAAGAGTTATTTATTTATTTGAAAGAGAGAAGAAGTGAGCTCCTGCGAGTGGGAGAAGGGGCAGAGGAAAAGAATCTCCAGCCTACTCCCCATGGAGCATGGAGCCTAATGAGGGCTAGACCTCAAGACCCATGAGATCATGAACTGAACTGAACCCAAGAGTTGGACACCTAACCAGCTAAGCCACCCAGGCATGCCTCCCATTTGTTTATTCTTATATTTACATACTCTTATTGAAACAATTTTTTGTATCTATTTATCAATACCAAATATTGGTACATGGAAATAAAAATAAAAGCACTATGCTGTCCCTGCATTCAAGACATTTTAGAAATGCTATGTAAGGGGCGCCTGGGTGGCTCTGGTTGGCTCAGTGGGTTAAAGCCTCTGCCTTCGGCTCAGGTCCTGATCCCAGGGTCCTGGGATCAAGCCCCCCATCGGGCTCTCTGCTCAGCAGGGAACCTGCTTCCCCCACTCTCTCTGCCTGCCTCTCTGCCTACTTGTGGTCTTTCTCTCTCTCTGTCAAATAAATAAATAAAATCTTTAAAAAAAAAAAGAAATGCTATGTAAAAACAGATCCCACAGAATAAGAAAATTGGGTGGGGGGGAGCAGTAGGATCCAACAGTCTGAAGGCATCAGAGGAAGAGTCCTAAGTAAGCACGTATTTTAGTTAGTCTGAAAAATGGGTAGATTAACATTTCTGAAGTGAGGGGATGGATTCCAGGAAGAAGAAATATACAGAAGTGGAAATTTTTACTCTATGGTTAGAGAACTTCAGGCACAGTCTATATGAGCAAGAAGCTGAGCATAAATTATATAATTCCCTGTAATTCATGCAATGCTCCTTGTGAAAGTTACTGTTATTATCTACATTTTACAGAGGAAAAAACTTTAGTTAAAGGAAGTCAATTAACTTGACTAAGGCTTAACAACTAATTATTAAGTCTTTGGACTTGAACCACTATCTATTAAATACCAAAGTCCATGAACTTAATTTTCTTTGAAAAAAATAACCTTATTCTTTATTCTCAGTATTCTGGGCATATAGAAGAACTTGAATGCAGCATGACTGTTGTTAGTTCTATGTTTTGCATATGCTATTTCTGCTCTTTTGAATACTCTTTCCCCAGCTATTTATAAGCTTAGTCTTAACTTACTTAACTTCTGGATAATTTGGTGACTCTCCTATGTGTTCCTATGTCCTCCCAAAGAACTTACCTTAATGTAGAATTTACCCAAGTGCAATTTAATAGCCTGTTTATTAGTCTGCATTTCCCAATAAACTATAATTTACTTAACAACTTCAAGGGCTGGCACTTACTGAGACAACTGTTTCTTCAATGAAGGACTGAATGATTATTTTTTTGTGTTTTTTTCCCCAAAAAATGCCACTTGCTCCTATTTTCAAAATAACTTCTTAGTTGACTTTTCTTCCTTTCTAACCATTTCTTCAATAATATTAAAATATTCCTATGCTCCTACATGTACACAATGCTTTCTCTTTTTCTTATCCACAAAATGTTCTTCCCATACCTAGAGCCACTCTTGAAATTCTTATCCTTTAAGACTTCTCTCAGACATAACTGTGCTATGAATCCTTCAGTAACTGATTTGTTTATGTAAGCAATAACATGCTGTTATGTCTTATATTTCCTCTGATTCTCTTTCTAAAGAATGAGGTCTTAATATTATTCATTCTTAATAACCAAAATCCTTAGCATATTCAGTGAAATACATTCTTAATTAAATTATAGCTACTATTATCTCTCAGAACCTTTAGAACATAGATGAGTGTAATCTACAAATTATTTAACTTTATCTTTTAAAATCTATTTTTAAAATATGTTTAAAATTTTTATCAAGGGCTACTTTAAAAAAATTAAATACCAAAAAAGTAGAACTGAGATTGAGATGCTTTTATAAATGCAGTTGCCTACTACCACGTTTCATATGTTCATGTACCTTACTGAAGAATCAACAACATTTGTATCTCAGAGATATTTCCTTTGGCAATTATACTCATATTATCTTCTAATAAGGCTGTTTTTTAAAATTTTATCAATTACAGTAATTATTTTTATTAGATAGTTGATGATTTGAAACTCTTATGTAAACTCTTATTTTAATTTTGTGACTGAAAAAAGTTCCCTAAAATATTTTTAAACTCTCTCCAGACTCCAGTTTGCTAACCTACAAATTTTTTTAAAAAAGTGATTATTTTTCTCCTTAATGTGTTAAAGGATGTTTTAAATTATTTATAGACATATGGTAAGAAAAGAAAATTTATCATGTTGCGGAAACTCATCACTAATTAGTAAAGATTAGTCAATTTTTCTGAGATTGATAAATTATTTCCAGTTGTTTCCAGGTAAACAATACAAGCAGTCATGTCTGGGCAGCTGGAATAAATGACCTGTATGTATATAAATAAATGTTGTTTTCAGTTATGGAAGATTTCATCCTTTCTTGCACAGGTGCACATTCACTATAATTTTGTAAACAATTTTAATTGAAAAAAAAAAGAAACTCATAGTAAATGGGGATAAAGGATGACCTGTGTGAACTATTCTATTAAGTTCCATTAATAAGAGAAATTAGGCAATACTTAGTAGCCAGTGAATCACATTCGGCATTCATTCTGCTTTTTTTTTTTTTTAAGATTTTATTTATTTTTTTGACAGAGAGAGATCACAAATAGGCAGAGAGGCAGGCAGAGAGAGAGAGAGAGAGGGAAGCAGGCTCCCCACCGAGCAGAGAGCCTGATGTGGGGCTCTATCCCAGGACCCCAGGATCATGACCTGAGCCAAAGGCAGCGGCTTAATCCACTGAGCCACCCAGGTGCCCCGCATTCTGCTTTTTAAAAGTCTTTATTATTCAATATTATATTACTTTCACAAGTTATAACAAGTAAACTTTAGGTTCACTTTCTGTTTACAGAGGTGTGATTTAGAGAGTTTTTAGGGAGTTTGCACAAGGAAAATACCAAGTATCAGTTTGTGACTATAGTATAATGCTCTTTGGAATCAGATGGTTTGTTTCAAATCCCACTTCTGCAGTAGACTAGCTGTGTGATGCTCAAGGTATTTTATTTAATCCCCGTTTAAGTACTGCTTTCTATATCTATAAAATAGAGTAACAAGTACTAGATATTTATGATAAGAGACTCAAATGAAGCAATGTGTATAAAGTACAAGTATCTGATAACAAGTAAGTTTCTCAAAAATTAGGCATCATTATTATTAGCTCTATTATTTTTTAATTAACATTATTACAAATGCTATGGTTTACATTTATGCTTTAATGAATGCCCATTGATTTTGCCTTGGCTGATTTAATACACTTAATACAATGGCAAAAATAGATTAAATTCATTAATTGATTATGATTATTGTACTAAAATATATAATCTACTGATTTATTTATATAGCTATTTTAAGAATGGGATTATTGTTTCATGTCAGAGTGAGGTGAAAATACCATCTCTGACATAAGTATATATACAACCAAAGCTACATCTGTAGATTTTTTTTGGCTTATTTTCATACATTCTAATGTACAAATCAATAGTAGAAATGAACATCAGTTAATAAGATGAAAACAATAGTGGTTCATTAATTGTAACAATTGTGAGATTTTAATACAAGGTGTACTAATCAAGTGCAAGATGTTATTATTAGGGGAAAAGTATATGAAGGAAGGACAGTATATGGCTATCTATTATACTCAATTTTTCATTGAATTTAAAAATATTCTAAAAGTCAATTAATTCACTTAAAAATGATTGTTTAAAATCTTTATATTTAAATTTGGTGACTAGGTGAAGAGTATTGAATGTATCCATATACTTTAATTTCTTTGATGTTTTTAAGCAATTTTTAAAATGTCCCCCCAAAATACTATTTTAAAGGTAGATAGGTATGTGTCTACCTATGTGTTTGGAATGTAGAAGGACACACAGCTTCTAACCTTCAAAAATTTCTGAGTATTATAGGTCCTAATTATTACCTTTTTTTTTTTTGTTTTTTAAAGAATAGGAAATTGAAGAAGGATGGTATGGGTGGAAAAAAGCAACTTTCGTCTGATCTCAGAAACAAATGAACCAATACTACTACTAATAATAATATTTTTTACATTAAAAGCAGGTCAAATACTAAATTGTTGCACTTTCCCCAAGGTTTAGATGGCATTCAAAAAAGCATGTCAATTGCTGTATGAGTTCTAGTAGTTTGGGGGTGGAGTCTTTTGGGTTTTCCATATAGAGTATCATGTCATCTGCAAAGAGAGAGAGTTTGACTTCTTCCTTGCCAATTTGGATACCTTTTATTTCTCTTTGTTGTCTGATTGCTGTTGCTAGGACTTCTAATACTATGTTGAACAAGAGTGGTGAGAGTGGGCATCCTT
>PISX010036975.1:0-11454 GCA_004024625.1 Mellivora capensis | reverse complement strand
AGTACTATTTAGGATTCATAGCCTTTGTTACCATTATAGTCAGGGCTCACTCATTCAGAGAAGGACCCATTCAACCTAAGGAAAAGGGCTGTAGTTAAGGCTGTATGTACCAAGTGTTAGGAGAGCATAGAGGATGGAGCTGCAAAGACTTAGGGTATTTGGATAAAGGCTTTGCAGAAAATAGGACATTTGAGTTAGAATATGACAGAACATTCTTTGTCATGGTTTAACTGTGAAGTAGTGATTTTCACATTGGGGCCATGATATGTTCTGAAAACATTTTAAAATACTTTTGGGATGCCTGGGTGGCTCAGTGGGTTAAGCCCCTGCCTTTGGCTCAGGTCGTGATCCCAGGGTCCTGGGATCGAGCCCTGCATCGGGCTCTCTGCTCAGCGGGGAGCCTGCTTCCTCCTCTCTCTCTGCCTGCCTCTCTGCCTACTTGTGATCTCTGTCAAATAAATAAATAAAAATCTCAAAAAAAAACCCTTTTTATTATTAATAGTTTCAAACGTATATCACAATAGTTCAGATAGTATAATGAACTCCATTCAATGCTAACTTCCTAAAAATAGGCACCCAAATAACCTCCAATTAAGGTAAATCTGAGTTTATTGCTTGCCATGGTAAGTGAGATAATACTTAGTAGCTCTATTAATTTCCTGGGGCTACATTAACAAATTACTACAAATTATACAGAAAGGAATAATAGTTATTTGCAACTTTTATTTTCCTAGAGAAGAATTTCCTGGAGTAGTAAAGTCAGGTTGATAACAGTAGAATGGTGAAGTCATGTTTATGCAGACAGTAAGCCTTGTGAGTATAATTGGTTTCAATTTTCAATCCCCAAATACTATCATAGAACTTCAATTATTAACAGTTTGCCAGTTCTTATTTTGTTTCTCTCACCTTCTTCCTCCGCGGTACCCTGATATAGTTAGCTACCCACCTCCGTCCCTACATCATTTTTTTCCTTCTTTTCTCCCTTTTTCTGCCATACATAATAGCTGTTTATTAACCATTTATTAGCACACAAGAATAGAATAGTTCATAGGTCTATGTAAGGTTGAAGTCTCTGCTTTCTGACTTTTATTGTGGTCTTACTGAACTTGAATGACAGATTTACTCAAATGGATGTTAGTATACTTCACAGTCAGGATACTGTTACTGAAGCTTACTGTTGGTATCAGGTAACCAGAATCTTGTGACCCATTGTTTAGGGACGAGACTGTTTAGGGATCAAGCCGTAGTATAAGTACCAGCTCTGAGGCTTGTTAGATTTTTTTTTTAAATTTAGGCATAATGTATATATAGTGAAGAATAAAAATCTTTATACTTTTTTTAAAAAACGATTTTATTTTAAGTAATCTCTACAGTCAATGTGGGGCTTGAACTTATAATACTGACATCAAGAGTCATATGTTCTATAGACTGAACCAGTCAGGTGCTCCTGCAAGTTTTTATTTAGAGATTGTATATATATATGCTTTACCTGTGTTAATAAACTTTTAATTTTGGATTAATTTTAAATTTACAGAAAAATTGCAAACATTGAATAGTTCCCATTTACCCCTTAACTAGTTCCCTTTTTAGCATCTTGTATTACTATGGTAACTTTACCCAAACTGAGAAACTGATATTGGTATATTAATATTTACACCCAAACTCTAGACATTATTTGGATTTTACTAGTTTTTTCATTAATCTCCTTTCCCCAGGATGCAGTCCAGGTGCAACATTGTATTTAGTTTTCCCATTTCCTGGGTTTCCTCTGGTCTGTGATAGTTCTGTCTGTTTGATTTTAACAATTCTTGAGGCCAGATTTCCTTAAGAATATCCCCCCAGTTTGGGTTTGTCTGTTTTTTTCTCATGTTTAGACTGCAACTTTGACAATATAACAGAAGGTAAATAAAACCCTCATATAGGTATATACTTTTTATTTAAAATAACATATATATAATGAAGCATTTTACCCTTTTTTAGGTTTATTTTATTATTTTTTAATTTCTTAAGATTTTTATCTATTTTTGGGGGGTGCCTGGGTGGCTCAGTTGGTTAAGTGTCTGCCTTCAGCTCAGGTCATGATTCCAGGGTCCTGGGATCGAGCTCTGCATCGGGCTCGCTGCTCAGCAGAGAGCCTGGTTCTCTCTCCCCCGTCACTCTGCTTACTTGTGCTCTCTCTCTGTCAAACAAATAAATAAGATATATATTTTTAAAGATTTTATGTGTTTGACAGAGAGATACACAGCAAGAGAGGGAACACAAGCATGGGGAGTGGGAGAATAGGTTCCCCAGAGCAGGGAGCCTGATGGGGGGGTTGATCCCAGGACCCTCAGATGATAACCTGAGCCAAAGGCAGAAGTTTAACGACTGAACTACCTAGGCACCCTTTAGTTATTTATTTTAGAGAGAATGCTTGCAGTGGGGAGGAGTAGAGGGAGGAGGAGAGGGAAAATCTCAGACTCCCCACTGAGTGGGGAGCCTAATGTGGGGATTCATCTCAAGATCATGAGATCACCACCTGAGCCAAAATCAAGAGTCAGAAGCTTAACTGAGCCACCCAGGCGCCCCCTACTTTTTTTTTTTAAGATTCTCGAAGTGTATCATCCAGTAAAGGGCAGAAAAGGGACAAATCTTAAGTATATGACTTGTTGAAAAGTTAACATACTTATGCATCCTTACAGCTACCACTCAGATCAAGATATAGGTAATTTCTGGCACTCAGAATTTCCCCTGGCTCCCTTTTCCAGTTAGAAACTTCAGAAATTACAACTATTTTGACCTCTGTCTCCCATCAATTTTTCCAGTTTTAAACTTCATATAAGTGGAATCATACAGTATATATTCTTTTGTATCTGGCCCCTTTTATTCTGTAATGTCTGTGAAATTTGTCCATGTTGTTGTCTATATGAGTAAGATGTTATTTTTGCCTGCAGCTATGCCACACTTTATCCATTCTCCTATTGATAAAATTTGGATTGCTTCTGATCCTTGGCCATTACGAATAAAACTGTTAACATTTTTGTGCATGGGGTTTTTTGGATCATGTACCACGGTTTTGAGTTTTAGTATATATCTTCTTGAGAAATGTTTTGTCATTTGCTTTATGCCTTTAGGACTGTTTCCAGAGATTTTAAATGTTTTCTTTTTGTTTTGTTTTGTTTAAATTCTTACCAGTTTCGTTGGAGAGTGGGTGTTTAGTAGCTCCTTACAGTGTCATGGTAGAACTATTTCTGTCACATATCTCCCAATCTGGGTTTGCCTTTTCACTCTTTGTCTCTAGATGAACAGAAATTCTAATTTTGATGAAGTTCATCTTTTAAATAGTTTTCTTTCTTATTACTTTCTGAGTCCTGTTTCAGAAATCTCTGCCTCCCCTAGCACATAAAGGTATTATCCTATACTTTTGAAGCTTTAAGGTTTAATCTTTAGGGTTTAAGCTTTTACAGTTAGGGCTGTGATCCATCTTAAATAAAGTGGCCATACACATGTGGATCTTTTTCTGGACTTTGTTCTGCTGTCCTATTTGTCTGTATATATACTAATACCACATTGTCTTATTTATAACTGTAGCTTTTTTTTTTTTTTTTTAAGATTTTAATTATTTGAGAGAGGGAGAGCAAGAAGCAGATGCAGGGAACCTGACACCAGGTGCAATTTCAGAACCTGGGGACTGTGACCTGAGCTGAAGGCCGATGCTCAATCAGCTGAGCTACCCAGGGCTTTATAGTAAATCTTGAAATCTGGTAATGTAAGTTCCTTAGTTTTATTCTTTAAGATTGGCAATTCTAAGTTATTTCTTTTTTTAATTTTTAATATTTATTTATTAGAGAGACAGACAGGCAGAGCACAAGTAGGGGGAGAGGGAGAAGCAGGCTCCCCGGTGAGCAGGGAGTCCAGTGCAGGGCTCAGTCCCAGGACCCTGGGATCAGGAATCATGACCTGAGCCAAAGGCAGAGGCTTAACCCACTGATCCACCCAAGCACCCCTAAGTTATTTACTTTTATAGGTAAGTTTTTGAATCTGTCAGTTTATCCCAAACAAACTAATCAAAACCCTGCCTTTTTTTAACATTGCGATTGCATTGAATTTAGCAATATTGAAACAATGAGTCTTCTAATCCTTGGACATGGTATATTTCTCTATTTATTTAGGTCTTCTGTAATTTCTCTCAGCAGTGTTTTGCAATTTTCAGTGTATAATTCTTACACATATTTGTTTTAAGTACCTAGGTCTCTCTCTCTCTCTCTCTTTTTTTTTTAAGATTTTATTTATTTGAGAGAGAGAGCACTAGAAGTGGTGGGGGGAAGGGGCAGAGGAGAGGGCCAAGCAGATGAGCAGGGAGCCCAAGTGGGGCTAGATCCCAGGGCCACTGGATCATGACCTGAGCCAAAGGCAGATGCTTACCTGAGCCACCCATGTGCCCCTGGTATCTTGTTTTTGATACTCTCATAAACAGTATTTTTAAAGTTTCATTTTCCAGTTGCTGCTAGTGTGTATGAAAATACAGTTGATTTTTGTATGTGACTTTGTATTCTGGGCATTGCTAAATTTACTTATTTAAAAATTTTGTAGATTCTTTTGCATCTTTGGTTATGAGTGGTATTGGCCTATAATTTTCCTTTTTTATAATCTTGCCATTTATTTTTATTTTTTATTAAAGTGTGGGTTTTTTTGTTTTGTTTTGTTTTTTAATGTGAGAGAGAGCATTGGTGGGGAGGAATAGAGGGAGAGAGAGGATCTCAAGCAGATGCCCTGCTAAAGGTGGAGCCTGTTGCAGGGCTCGATCCCACAACTCTGAGATCATGACCTGAGCCAAAATCAAGGGTTGGACACTCAACCAACCTAGCTACCCAGGCACTTATAATCTTGTCATTTAAAAAAAAAAATCAGTTAAAATCAGTTATACAAGCAAGACTGATTTGATATTTGAAAGTCATTCTAATTCACTCCATTAACATAAAGGAGTAAATTTCCGTCCGTAGATGCAGAAAAAGCATTTCACAAAATTCAAAACCTGTTTGTAATTAGCCAAACTTTTAATTAACAGCAGAAGTGAACGTATTAAAATCTGATTAAAGATATTTATCCATACCGCTCCCACTCACCCCCCAAAAAACCCCTACAAATAATATTATACTTGATAAAATACTGACCCTCATACCCTTTGAGTTTGGGAAGCAGACACTAATGACCATAGGAATATTTTTAAAGATTTGACTCAGTCATTTTAGTGAGAGAACACGTGCACGAGTAAAACACACACACACATACACACGTTCCCGCTAGCCGGGGGAGGGGCAGAGAGAGAGAATCTCAAGCAAACACCTGTGCCGAGTGTGGAGCCTAATGCAGGGCTAGATACCATGCCTGGAGATCATGACCTGAGCCAAAACCAAGAGTTGAAGACTTAACTGACTGGAGTCACCCAGGGGAGTCGTCCATAGTAATACTTTATTTTATTTTACTTTATTTATTTTTTTTTAAAAGATTTTATTTATTTATTTGACAGAGATCACAAGTAGGCAGAGAAGTGCAGAGAGAAAGTAGGGGAAGCAGGCTCCCTGCTGAACAGAGAGCTGGATGCGAGGCTCGATCCCAGGACCCCGAGATCACGACCTGAGCCGAAGGCAGAGGCTTAACCCCCTGAGCCACCCAGGGACCCCATAGTAATATTTTAAAGCCCATCCCAGAAATCTTAACATCCTATCAATAACTGTTATCGCGACTAGCCTATAAGAAGACAAAGGAGAGAAAATAATCAGAATGCATAGTCCATAGCAGTTATTTCATAAAGCTTTTATTTCAGTTATGTAATTGTGTACTGGGTTAGGATTTTAAATGTATTTCTTTGGTATTACAGTAAGAACACCTAGGGGCCCACTCTCCCAGAAGGTTGTCTTTTAGAAGTTTACTGGCCCTGTGAAACCTTTGCTCTTTTAGTTTTTTTGAGGCTGTTTTGTGACACATTATTTTTCCTTATCAGTTTTACTGAGGAAGCCTATTGTACAGTTTGGTGAGTATTGACAGTGCAACAGTCACCACAAAATAAAGAACATCTCCATCATCCCTAAAAGATTCCTTACTTTGTCTACTAACCCTAGGAAACCACTGATCTGCCTTTTTGTTTGGTTTATTTTAAAGGCATATGAATATGAATAAAACAATTTTTAAATAAGCTTTATTTTTTAGAATAGTTTGATTTACAGAAAAACTGAAAAGGTAGTATAGTTCCTGTAAACAAACCTGTACCCAATTTTTCCTGTTACTGACATCTTTGTTAATATTGTACATTTTTCATAATTAACGAACCAATATTGTATGTTAAAATTAAAATCCATAATTTATTTAGATTTCCTTAGTTTTTCCCAGTGTCCTTTGTTCCAGGATTCTATCAGATATCCTATTTTCTTAGTTTTATGTCTTCTTAGCCTCCTCTTGGCTGTGACAGTTTCTCAGATTTTTTTTTAAGATTTTATTTATTTATTTGACAGAGGGAGATCACAAGCAGGCAGAGCAGCTGGCGGGGGTTGGGAGGAAGTAGGCTCCCCACTGAGCAGAGAGCCCAATGCAGTGCCTGATCCCAGGACCCTGAGACCATGACCTGAACTGAAGGCAGAAGCTCAACCCACTGAGCCACCTAGGCTCCCTGTTTCTCAGATTTTTAATGACTTTGACAGTTGGAGGAGTACTGGTCAAGTATTTTCTAGGATGCTTCCGCACTGGAATTTGTCTGTTCTTTTTCTATATGGTTAGACTGGGGTTATGGGTTTTTGGAACTGATCTGTTCTATGTAAAGAATATTATCCTAAAAAGTAGAGTAACCTTACTTCTTAAGGCTGCAGTGACTCTTTGAGTGGTTTTGAGAGTAAAAAAAAATAATCCTGAAACACTGTGCAGTATCTGGCATAATACAAATAATATAATGAAAAAAGAGCCCTGGAGACACCTGGCTAGCTTAGTCGGTTGAGCATCTGACTCTTGGTTACAGCTAAGGTCATGCTCTCAGGGTCTTGAGATTGAGCCCCACATTGGGCATTGTACTCAGCAGGGAGCCTGCTGAAGATTCTATCCCTTTCCCCTCTCCCTGCTTGTGTGCTCATGTGCACGCTTTCTCTCTCTCTCTCTCTCTCTCTCTCTCAGATAAATAAATCTTAAAAAAGAGCCCTGGACTAAGCATAAATGCCTTTTTAAAGTATATCTTGAAAGCACTTTTTGATTTTTGCTTGCTTCATAGAGACCCTTCATTAAAGTTTTTTGAATCCCTCTTTTAAAGAAAAAACAAAGACATTTACCCATACCTTCTTAAGTTATTCTTTTTTTTTTTTTTTTTAAGATTTTATTTATTTATTTGACAGACAGAGACCACAAGTAGGCAAGAGAGGCAGGCAGGGAGAGAGAGGAGGAAGCAGGCTCTCCGCTGAGCAGAGAGCCCGATGTAGGGCTCGATCCCAGGACCCTGGGATCATGACCTGAGCAGAAAGCAGAGGCTTTAACCCACTGAGCCACCCAGGCGCCCCTTTCTTAAGTTATTCTTAAATATTTCTTTTTCTTTTTTTTTTTTAATTTTACTTATTTATTTGAGAGAAAGAGCAAGTGGCAGAGAGAGAAGGAGAAGCAGACTCCCTGCTGAGGCAAGGCACCTAACGGGCTCCATTCCAGGACCCGGGGATCTGAACTGAGCTGAAGGCAGGCGCTTAACTGACTGAACCATCCAGGCAACATCTTAAATATTTCTCTAAAATAGGGGTTTCTGGGTGGCTCAGTTGGTGAAGTGTCTGCCTTTGGCTCAGGTCCTGATGCCAGGGTCCTGGGATCAAGTCCTACGTTGAACTCCCATCGAACTCCCTGCTTGGTGGGGAGCCTGCTTCTGCTCCCTCTTCAGCTCCCCCTGCTTGTGTACTCTCTGTCTGTGTCAAGTAAATACATAAAAATATTGAAAGAGCTTTCAAAATATATTTCTACAAAATAAACTTATTTAGACCTTACATCTTATGGCAGTTGTAGAGACAAATTACCCAGAATAAGGATTGATTGCAGGTTCTGTTTTTACCAATGAAGAGTTTTTTTAAGGGTTGGCAGTAAGGAAATAGAGCTACCTTGAGATTTCTCTGAAATCTTCCTTGCTGTCATATCACTTAGAAAATTTCACTTTTTCAGATTAATTATGTTGCATTAATTCCATCCCAGTGCTGCTTTTCTCTGTTGCTAGCAAAATTAAAGCTTTTCTTTAAACAAGAATTGGCAGAAAAGAATTAGATCTCTACTTAATTTTTGGAAAGGTTAGGGATTAGGATGAAAGCATTTGTTACCTAAAGCATTTGTGATATTTTAATAGTGTCATTATAGTGTAGATGTTTGGAAACAAAATGTTAATTTCATTTTGGAAAGCTGTTTAAGATTTTTTAAAAATTTGTAGTTAATTTTCTTAGAATGTCCTTGAGGTGCTAATGTGAGAAAATTAAAATTGTCAGTTTTCAGGCCCTTTTGTTGGGGGATAAGGTAGGCGAAAAAGTATTTGTCTCACAGGGATAGAGATGTTTATTAACAGCCTAGAAAAAAATTTTTTTTTAAATTTCTGGATCCTGTTCTGTTTCACTGATCTATTTGTCTGTCTCTAAGCAAATACCATACATACTATTTGGATTACTGCAGTTTCATGGTAAATTTTGAGGTTGAATATGGTAGAATCTTAAAAATTATTCACTGTTTTCAGGATTGTTTTAGCTATTCTAGATCCTTTGCATTTTCATATGAACTTCAGAACCATCTTGTTATTTGGTGTTTTTCAGAGGCTGTTGGGGTTATGATTGAGATTATGTTGAAATTGTGAATTGGAGAGAATTGATATCTCAGTATTGATTACTTTTAAACTGTTATATGCTATTATATTTATTTCGATTTTCTTGATATTCCTTCAACAGAGTGTTTTGTTTTCAAGGTAGAGTTTTTACACATCTTGTTAAATTTATTCCCAGTTGTTTTATATTTTCTGTTGTTACCACAAGTGTAGTTTGAAATGTCTGGTTTTCTTCTAGTATTTAGAAATGCAATTGATTTTTGTATATCCAACTTCTGTACTGAGACCTTGCCAAATTTACTTTTTGCTTCTAGTATTTAGAAATGCAGTTGATTTTTGTATATCCAACTTCTGTACTGAGACCTTGCCAAATTTACTAGTTGTAGTCGATTATTTTTAAAGTAATCTCCACCCCCAGTGTTGAGCCCGGTGCAGGGCTTGAACTCAACAACCCTGAGATTAAGACCTGGGCTGAGGTCAAGAGTCTTGGGACACTTAACTAGCTGAGCTACCCAGATGCCCCTAGTTTTAGTAGATTTTAAAATTAGTGTCTTAGGATTCTTTTACACGACTAGTCATGTCATCAGTGAAAGAAACAATATCTTTTGTGTGCCTTTTATTTCTTTTACTTACCATTATTGCACTAGCTAAGACCACCAGTACTCACGCTGAATAGAAGTGGTGGATTGGGCATCCTTGCTTTCTTCCCCCATTCTTTGGAGGAAACCATTTAGAGTTTAACATTATGTATGATGTTAACTATAGATTTCTTTGTAAATGTTCTTTATCTGATTGTTGCCATCTCCTTTCCTGGTTTGCTAGTTTGCTTTGAGTTTTCATCATGAATCTGGTGAGTTTTGTCACATACTTCATCTGAGTATATTGAGATGAACTTTAGGATTTTCTTTTTTATTCTGTTAACATTTGGATTACATTAATTGATTTTGTATCATTTATTAACCTTTTATTCCTGGGATAATCCCTACTTATGAGGTATCTTTGTATATACATATGGATTTGGGAGCACCTGGGTGGTGCAGTTGGTTCAGCCTCGACTCTTGATTGTGGGTCAGGTTGTGATCTCAGGGTGGTGAGATCAAGCTCCGCTGTGGGCTGTGCTGTTCACAGTTTTCTTAAGACTGTCTCTCTCCCCCACCCCACCCCCACTCATGCACACAGTCTCTCTATAAAATAAATAAATACTCTTTTATATGTGGATTTTATTTGCTATTACTTCGTTAAGGAGTTTTGAGTCTGTGTTGATGAGAGGTACTGATCCATAATTTTTATTTTTTTTGTAATGTTGTTAGGGTTATACTCATCCCATGTCATGATTGGAAAGTGTTCTTGTTCTCTCTTTTTTTTTTAAGAGTTTATGTAAGATTGGTCCTATTCCCTTAAATGATTTTTTTTTAAGATTATTTATTTATTTATTTGAGAGAGAGGCAGTGAGAGAGCATGAGCGAGGAGAAGGTCAGAGGGAGAAGCAGACTCCCCGTGGAGCTGGGAGCCTGATGCGGGACTCGATCCTGGGTCTCCGGGATCATGACCTGAGCCAAAGGCAGTCGTCCAACCAACTGAGCCACCCAGGCGTCCCCCCTTAAATGATTTTTTTAAAAATATTTTATTTATTTATTTGACAGATAGAGATCACAAGTAGGCAGAGAGGTAGGCAGAGAGGGGCAAGCAGGCTCCCCACTGAGCAAGGAGCCCGATGCGGGGCTCGATCCCAGGACCCTGGGATCATGACCTGAGCCGAAAGCAGAGGCTTTAACCCACTGAGCCACCCAGGCGCCCCTCTTCTTTTTTTCTTATTCTGAAAATCTTGCCTTTTAATTGGAATTTTTATTTTTTATATTTTTATGAATTTTTTTTTTAATACAGAGAGAGAAGCACAAGCAGACAGAATAACCAGGAGAGGGAGGAGGAGAAGCAGGCTCCCTGCTGAGCAAGGAGCCAAAGGTGGGGCTTAGTCTCAGGACCGTGGGATCACGATCTGAGCTGAAGGCAGTCGCTTAACCTAGCCACCCAGCCATCTCTTAATTGGAGTTTTTAAATCTACTATTCATATATTATATAAATTGATAGGGCTAGATTTGGGTTTGTTTCATATGATTTTTGTAATTATTTTACTGTTCCGTTTTGATTCCTCTGTTAACTTGTTGGCTGTTCCTTTTTGCATATATTTTTAGTGATTTTTGCCAGGGCTTATGATACGCATCATCAACCTCTCATAGACTGTACTGTACTATTTACATGAACTATAGACACCTTACAACAGTGTAACTGTATTTATGTCCCTGTCTTTTGTGTTACAGTTGTCATATATTACATTCTCTATGTTGTAAATTACAATATGTTGTCATTTTTACTTTAAACATGTATGTAAATTTTTAATTTTGTTTCTTAAGAGATTTTGTTTATTTGAGAGAGAGCGAGATGAGCAGGGGTAGGGGCATAGGGAAAAGGGAGAGGCAGACTCCCTTCTGAGCAGGGAGCCTGACTCTGGGCTTGATCCCAGGACTCTGAAATCATGACCTGAACTGAAACCAAGAGTTAGACATTTAAATGACTGTGCCACCCAGGTGCCCCTGGAGCTTATAATCTTTTAGGAAAAACAACATATAGCAAATCATTATAAGTTTGCATACTATTTT
>PISX010036974.1:0-11448 GCA_004024625.1 Mellivora capensis | reverse complement strand
TTTTTATTTTTGAGTATTTTTCTCTTTTTATTTTAATAGGAGTGTCACCTGCTAGCATACATGACATTTCTTCAGAATTTTAGGTCAGAAAAAATAAGCTTTTTTTTCCCCCACATAATTTTTCATGCTCTATAAAGTCTGCCATCATAAACCACTCTGCATTTATTATAAATAGGTATTACATTAGAAAAGCTATTTAACTGTATTCCATTTCACTTGTGAGGCTAAGCAGCTTTGCATGGTAACTAAGTTGTGTTGCTGGGACGATGCTTAAAGGCTGTGTTAACCTGGAACTGAAGTTACCTAGATGTGCCCTACTGGACTCAGGAGTCTGCAGAATGAGGGCAGGGAACCTGCTGCGAGGAGGATGGGAAGCTATTACAATCTGCATTCCTAAATGGAATGAAAATTTTTGCTCAGCAGAAACCTCTCGATGGCAAAAACTCTGAAATTATATCCTGCTGTTAAGAATACCTGTTGGGGTGGGAGGAAGATGAACAGTCTACGTTTCTTCAAATCAAATAAGTTTAACGTACACATTTACAGTCTTAGTGGAAGCTATAGTTGGTTGGTTTGTCTCCCAAAGACAAGCGACTTGAAACTCCCTTATGCTGATAATGAAAAAATTACTGTCATTAGCAAGTACTTAATTTTTGGTTAATAGGTGGTTTTGTCTTTGACATAGAAATATTTTCTCTTGGGGCACCTGGGTGGCTCAGTGGGTTAAAGCCTCTGCCTTCGGCTCAGGTCCTGGGATCGAGCCCCACCTCGGGCTCTCTGCCTGCCTCTCTGCCTATTTGTAATTTCTGTCTGTCAAGTAAATAAGTAAATAAATAAAATGTTAAAAAAAATTTTCTCTTGAAAATAAATTTCAACACAAGTGTTTTGCTTTATAACAGGGAAGATGACTTTGTGGACTTAGTCTAGCACCTAAAATATGGACTATAGCTACTTCTTGGGATGTTTTTAGAAGTTAGGGTTATTTGCTGAACAAACTCCTATGGTAGCCCTGAAAACTATTTATTTGTAATTGTATACATTCATTATATGAACATTCACTACAAAATTCCTCTTTTGTCTTAATTAATGCTTTTGGGGCCTAAATCTCACCTTGGCTTTACTAAATATTTTTTTAAAGATTTTATTTTTAAGTAATCTCTAAACCCAACATGGAGTTCGAACCCACAAGCCCAAGATCAAGGGTCACATTCTTTACTCACTGAGCCAGCCAGGCTCTTCTAAATTTCACCTTTTCTGATATTAAGATTCTAATTCCTAATGTCTTTAGATTGCATTTGCCTACCTTTTCATTTTCAAATTTTTGAACAACTTTTGGACCCATCCTTGTATGCAAGCTGAGAATTTAGTTCTGCACTGTGATCTAATCGAAAAGAATTTTTCTTCAAAAGAAATAAATGTATTTCCATGTATTAATATGAAGGATATGACAGGATATTTTTTCATAAGATTTTAAGTGCTCTGTTAAAGGTTTTGAAAATCATTATATGGTCTGTTTACCTTGTTTATTATTTATATATAGCTTCTTGAGCGTGTTTAATAGGGTGCATATTTCCTTCTAATTTATAACTTTGTAAGTTCACGTAATAACCTCCATATGAAGTTTGTAACTTCACGTAATAACCTTGATCTTCTATATCTTTAGAATATTTTTCATTCCCTATGATGAGTACAGAGAAGCTCTTTTCTTCTTCCTCCTCCCCATTCTTTGTGGCCCGGTGTTGGACAACAGCATGACTTCTTAGTGTCTTTTTTTTTTTTGGGTGGGTGGGGACTCTTAAATACTTCTATAACTTGATTTGTCAGGTTTAAAGGATATCCACCGATGCCTAGATATTGAGAATAAAGCAATAAGCCAACTTACTGCATGCACCAACTTATCACTGTTACACCCTCCTAATTTTTGTTGGTTGCTTTAGTTCTGTAGGACGTTATACTTGTATGCTCTGTCCCCCTCATCTACATACGTATTTCAGATTTAGTTTTACGGTGATATAGGTTTAATGCTCATGATCAGATTGGTTATTCTGCAGTCACCTCTTGGTTTGATGGACTCTCTCCTCCAACAGTGGCCCCCAGGAGGGCTCACTGATAAGAGCAGTTCCTGAGTTCCTCTATGCTCAGAATATTTGTCTCTTGCTTTTACACTTGAAAGGTAATTTGGCTGGTCATATATGCCTTGGGACCCACTTTCTTTCCTATGATGACAGTAAATTCATGATCTCCCAAGGCATTTTATTTCATTGTTAGATATCTCAACTGTAACCAGGTGAGTTTTGTTTCTTTTTGTAACTTTTGTGAAAATTGGTCTCCTTGAGAACTTCCAAAGGAGCAGCCTGTCGTTCCTGCCACATAAATCCCCAATCTAGGCTAAAAGTACCAAGTCATTGAAGGAGAGTTCTAAAGGCCAAAATGTCTCCAAAAAGCCTTTTTAGTAGACTCAATGATTTGTTACTCAGTCATGAATTAATTGCATCTTCCTCGCCCTCCTTGTGTCGTACCCAAGTGCGCTTTTAAAGCAATTATAGGGGGCCTGGGTGACTCAGTGGGTTAAGCATCTGCCTTCACCTCAGGTCATGATCTTGGAGTCCTGGGATTGAGCCCCACATCGGGCTCCCAGGACAGCGGGGAGCCTGCTTCTCCCTCTCCCTCTGTTGCTCCCCCTGCCTGTGCTTTTTCTCTCTCTTTCAAAAAAAAAAAAAAAAACTTCTTAAAAAAAAAATAAAGCAAGTTAGAGTAATCCTTTCAGAGATGGAAGGAACCACTGGGATCATTTACCGCAAAGGTCTTATTTTAGGATGAAAAAAACTGAAGCCCAAGGAAAGGTAGAGAGAGTTCTCTAAGGTCATGCCATTGCCAGGAAGCTGAGCCTGACCTTGAACCCCAGAGAATGCCAGGCAAGTGTTCTTTTCATTTCACCGAGTCCTCCAAAAATACAATGATCAATTTTTGTGTGTGGTGAGAACATTTATGTTCTTCTCTCTTATGTGAGCTGATGGATATGTTAACCAATCTTACTGTGGTATTCACTTTGCAATATATATGTGTATCAAATCATCTGTTGTATACCTTAAATGTACGTAATGTTATGTGTCAATTATCTCTCAATAAAGCTAAAAAAGATACAATGATCAAAAGTGTTTCATTGAACCTAAAGAATTTAATGTATGTCCCATGACATACAAAAATCTACCTAATGTCTGGTTGAAAATTATTATTTCATGTCTCGTTCTAACTATGTACGGAACGACTCATCCAGGACAGCTGTACTAGAGAATTTTCAGTGGGTTTATTGTTCATTTACATTACATAATTACGTAAATTGTCACTTTCATTTTCTGTTTCTTGAAATTGAGGAACTTCAGATAAATGTAGACTTAGTTTTCTTACCCCAAACTCTCTAAACCATCATTTTGAAATCAAATTACACAGTTTATGCTTAAAACATAAGGGCCAGATTCTATCTTCAAATACACCACCCACTCTCTAACAGCAGAATTTGGCCCTAAAAACTCATTAACAAATATTGTCATTAAACTAAAGAGCTAATTACTTTGGATTCAGACAGAATGAACAAAATCATAGGCCAACCGCAGCTGGTGGTAATAATGGTGAGACTAACCGTATGTTACACTGGAGATTTAAAGAACAAAGACGTATTAACACTAATGTAACCAAACATATAAAATTATTCTCTAAATGGAGAAAGCTATTATAGTGGAAAAATTTTTGAAAGCACACTGGAATTATCTGATACATGAAATAAAGGATATTCCTAAGGAATTAACTGTCATAATTGGAAGTTATCAGTATTTAATGAAGAGAGAAACTTGAAAATTTTAGTGTCTTGCAATATCTACAAATGAAGAGTTATATCTAAGAATCATTTTCTCTTATTGGAAATACTAGCCTCACATTTACATCAGTTTAAACTACAAGATGCAAGAGCTTTGGTTTATGGCTATTTTAAACAAAGATTATCAGGACTACCTTATAGTTCTATAAAAGCAAATTTCCCAAATAACTGAATATTTTCCCAACCCTTGAAAAATATTTTTAAATTACATTAATAATACATAATTTAGAAAAAGTTTTACATACCCCGAGAAGCAATAAGAATCAAACATAATTTATCAGTTGAACATAACCATTAATAGTATTTTGCTATGTATCATCCCAATTTTCTTCCTATGCATCTGTCACTTTTTAAATAAAAATAGGACTACATCGAAACATGGTCTGTAACTTGTTGCTTTCACTTACAGTGTATTATGAGCATTTTGCCCACATCAATAATTATACTTTTACTACATAAATTTTAATGACTTAGCAACTTCTTAAATTGAAAATAATAAACACATTTTAATCTTTTCAGGTATCTCATAAATATCATTATTATACTGTTTCATAATAACACTAACACTCTCCAGAGATTATTACACAGTAAATCTCCTTTCTCCTGTACAAAATGGCCCCAGATGGCTCTCACTGTTCTAAAGCTGTATCTGACTCTAGCTCTTTTCCTCCTTCAATATCAGAGTTCCATATAAAGCTGACCAAAACTAAAGTAGACTTAACTTGGCTGTTTTCATTTTTAGATTGATGACATGAAAGATTATCAACTGACAATGAAAGTAATTAATGATTTTAAGTTGAATTATATTAATAAGAACTCAGGTATTCTCTTCACTTCTTTAACCTTCATCTTGGATGACAATTTCCTTCTAGCCTTCCTTACCCAGAAAATCATTATTGAAAAACATTTGCTAGGTTTGTCTTGTTAAAAAGTCACACCTTGCCAGACTGATGTTGACTGCTCTTTGTATTAACCTTTCATACAGCAAGCTTGGAAGAGAAAAAAATGCGATTATATATGAGGGGACCAGACTAGGAAGAACTTAATGGTCCATTTCTGCTCTAAAACTTTATGCTTCTATTCTTTAACAAAGTTTCTATAATTTATTCTTTTGTTGTATATTTGCCTCCTGAGTAAGGAGCCTGTCTCACTCAGGTTCCCTGAAACTACACAGTACGTTTTCTTTAGGGAGTCACAACTTCAGAAAAATATGCCTGTGATAATGAACGTGACTCACTTGAGGACACTATTTCATTCTCTTTCCACCTGCTCCTCTGCAAAGGAAAAAGGAAAAGAAAAAAAAAGGCAGAAGGGTATTTTCTATGTTTCTCTGAAATAAAAGTATTACAGAAGATTTGCACTAAAAGCTTTATTAAATCTTACTTGAGAACTTCTTTGAATCATAAACTTGTATGGTACCTATTTGAGGATTTTACAGTTTGGGTGCTACAAAATAGGATTTTATCAACAGATGTGGCAGTGAGATCATTGCCTATTGAGAACAATACTGACAACAAATGGATGTGAAAATTCATTATTACAGTTAATCTAATTCTGTAATTGTCTAGATTACTTGAAGAAAGCGCTACCTTATTTTACGGATGTCTACATTCATTTTCTTTGTGTAATACTAATAACTAATATGTGTAGCTAATTGCCACTATGAGGATATACTTTTTTTTATTAAGAATTTATTTTTGCCATTTGATATTTTATTGACAAGAAACCCTTTACAATATGAACACATGCACACAAAAATTGAGAGAGAAAAAAATGTCTATAAGCCTGAAATTCAATTGGAGGATTTTAATTAAAAATTTCACTCTTCGGGGTGCCTGGGTGGCTCAGTGGGTTAAAGCCTCTGCCTTCAGCTCAGGTCATGATCCCAGGGTTCTGGGATCAAGCCCCGGTCAGGCTCTCTGCTCAGCAGGGAGCCTGCCTCCTAGTCTCTCTCTGCCTGCCTCTCTGCCTACTAGTGATCTCTGTCTGTCAAATAAATAAATAAAATCTTGAAAAAAAATAAAAAAAAATTCACTCTTCACTATGAAATAGTATCATGTTGTACCTTTAAGGAACCATCACAATTTCAGTTCTGAATCTGCCTCTACTAATCACTTTTATCACTGGAGCAAAAAAGCAAACTTTACATAAACTTTAAACTGCACATAATAAAGATGAAATTGCTAAATGAGATAAAGAAATATAATAAAGTGATATTCAAGAAATGTGCATATAACCTGCTATAAAGATATCACATGATTTAGAAGTTATTATCTGCAAAGGACAATGAGTAGCTAGTGGTGTGTTAAGCAGATCTGTTCTCTTGAAAATCTAATGTGGAATTTTCCAAATGAAGAAAAAAAGAAAAAAAATAACCTTCAAAAATGAAGAAATGCATAGCCAGCCCTGGTAATTAACTCATTATTTCTGTCTTCTTAGAAAGTTCTTAGAATTGATCCAATAAGTATAAACATCTGAATAAATTAAAACATTACAGAAAATAGAGAACCAGCTAAAGACTACAATGATTGCACACTCACTCTGAAAGCAAGATAAGGACTCCTGGGACTTAGTCCATCATACTGAACTTGAAAAAAGTGCACAGAGAGCACTAACCATTCAGTTTGGGGGATCGAAAAAGGAGCACTAATTTAGCACCTGTGTGCTACATGTGCCTTCCTTATTCATTCTTGTAGCTGAAGGAAACAAACATAAAACCCCATTTAATATAAAGTTTGGAAAATTAGAAGTATATCGTTTTGAATGTCAACTTCAGCATTTCCCAGACCAAGACCCACCTTCATCAGGATCATTTGGGGTGAGTAAATAAAATGCAGGTTGCTGGGTCACATCTGAGGTGCAGTGCATCTAACTCTCTGTGAAATATACCCAGGAATCAGAATTTTACATGTGACTCTCTCCCGCCTCCATGTGACTGTCACTCACATTACTATTTGAGAGCCACTGCGATTACCATGATTTTTTGTGTGAAACTGATGATCAGTTATCAAAGTTTACCACTGAACCCTGCTTTTATTTACACTGATATGACATGTAACAACTTTTAAAGTTTACATTTTATTTTCCCTTCTTGCTGTGGAACTATACATAGATGGCTATTTTCCCCATATTCAGTAACTGCTTTTAACTTTTGTATATTTTGTTAAATATATTATTCACTTTTGATATAATTAAGAGTACATAGCAATGTGATTTCCTTCCAAAATTCACTTACCTTCAAATCTGTATGCTTATTCAGAAAGTTCTGAGCAGATAACGATGGAAATTTCCAAGAAGACTACATGCAGTGGATTCTCTAATTTCCACGTATTTCAAGGCTGGCCAACGAGACCCCAGAAGCAGACACCAGAAACGCCATGGAGAAGGTAAGACACAAATGCTGGAGCCTCTGGGTACCTGATTCTCTCTGAACAGAACAGAAACATAAGTAGTCAGTCACCTGAAATTCATAGAGAATCTGCTATGGAGAAGGTTATTTTCAGTAAACTGGCAGTGTTACTAAATTTAAACTTGGCCTGGGTTTGCTGCTCCCTGATTTAGCACAGTTGTCATTTAAAATTTCATGTCATTGTGAAGGCAGAATTGCATGACGATACTGCCTACAGAGGACTCGGGTTGAATTCATGTGGCTTTAATTGACTATTTCTTCTAAACATTGCATCAAGTGGTATTACTAATTTTATTTTTGATATGCAGATGCTAGATTTTGGTGCTGAATTTCTTTCTAAGTCAAGGTTGATGAGTTCTCTTGCAACTACATCCCTACATGAGCCTCTCTCACACCCCATAAAAGATAAAATGTGATGATACGTTTACAAAATCCCAATGGAATCATCTGGTACTTTTGCTATATTTTCTCTCACATGCGTAATGCTTGCCAGGATAATTAGACATAAACAAAAATAATATCTTTCTCGTCAATATGTGTTACCTCCTCAGGGAAACCAAAATTCTAGCAGTTTGCTGAATAAGTTAAACAGACATTGGTAGGGGCTAATGGAAAAAGAGACTAAAACATCTCATTTTAAAACTGGTAATTGACAATGCAAATATTCTCCTAAAGAGTAGAGAAAGCAACATATACAGATCAATACAAAGTCAAATACGCAGTGACAAGCGCATAATACACGCATAAGCATAGAGTATACTACAAAACAAGTTTTTCATAGACGACATTAATGTTTGGCCACCCAGACTCCATTCCCAACTTTCTTCTTTCTCGCTATGTTTCAAAAATAGAGAACAGAAAATCAAATAAAATGTTCACTTTTCCAGTCCCCCTACTGCTAAGAATGGTTACGTGATTCCATTCTGGCCCATTAGCTAGAAGGAGTATTCTGGGTAAAAAAAATCCAAGCAAAAATTGGCTTTATCAGAGAGGGAGACAAACCATGAGAGATTCTTAACTATAGGAAACAAACTGAGGGCTGCTGGAGGGGAAGTGGGTGGAGGGATGGGGTAATTGGGTGATGGGCATAAGGAGGGCACATGCATTGGTGTTATATGCAACTGATGAATTACTGAACTTTACATCTGAGACTAATGACGTACTATATGTTAGCTAACTGAATTTAAACTAAAAAAATTTGCTTTACTGATGAGAGATTCCTCTCCCTCCTCTCTATTTCACATAACTGCTTGCCCTGAATAATAAGGATGTGATATTTGCAGGTAGAGCAGTCATCTTATCATCATGACATAAAACACAATGAAAACCCATAAAAATGAAAAGATACAGGTCTTCTGTTGATGAGCAGCTGAAACCAACCTACTATTTCTTCTGGAATCCTATTTGTTTTACACTACTGGGTTTTCTGTTGCTTGCTAACAGAATCATTGCAGGTTGACAAAGTGTTGAAAAAACATTTGTTAAAAAGTAAATGCCACTTGAGGGAAATTGGAGGGGGAGATGAACCATGAGAGACTATGGACTCTGAAAAACAACCTGAGGGTTTTGAAGGGGCGGGGGGGGGGGGGGTTGGGGGAGCCAGGTGGTGGGTATTATGGAGGGCACGCATTGCATGGAGAACTGGGTGTGGTGCAAAAACTATGAATTCTGTTACGCTGAAAAGAAATTAAAAAAAAAAGTAAATGCCACTGCTACAGTTGAAGTGGTATCTATTTTTTTACATGACTATCTGCAAGTTCTCATTCTGTGGAGTCAAGGACAACCTTCATTAGGCTGGTTAAGGTTGGAATTTGCCTCCTTTTTTACTTCTAGGAAAGCTGTACATGTGGGGAATAATGGGTCACAGGACGATGGTAACTAATTAGACCACAAGGAAATGGAAAGCCCAGTCTAGAGCTGGGTTTTGGAGGAAGAGGGTCCAGTATCATGGATAATAAAAAGATCTCATCTTTACTTCAGTGCCAAAGCTATCATACTAGTTGAAATCTCAGGGAAGAGTTTGAAATTCCATAAAAAAATTCATTCTTATTATCTTGTGATGTCCTATTGTTTGAAACACTGTTTCATCCAACACTTCATTACTTCTTTTCATCAACATTTCTTACTCGGTTGCAATCTGAGCTTTTACTATCTCTTTCTTAGACTATTGCTGTAGACTCTTTAACAGATTCTCTTCTTCTTTTTTATTCTTAAACACTCCAGGATGTCCTATAATTACTTTAAGATTTAGCTCCTTAAAACATTCCTTTAGGGACGCCTGGGTGGCTCAGTTGGTTAACCGACTGCCTTTGGCTCAGGTCATGATCCTGGAGTCCCGGGATCGAGTCCCACATCGGGCTCCCAGCTCCATGGGGAGTCTGCTTCTCCCTCTAACCTTCTCCTCGCTCATGCTCTCTCTCACTGTCTCTCTCTCAAATAAATAAACAAAATATTAAAAAAAAACACACAAAAAAACAACATTTCTTCAGATCCCTCTTCTGTTCAAAATATAAGAGCTCCTTTTGGTCTATTGGATTAAGTCCACGCTCCTTAAATTGGTATTTAAGTCTCCCCATAATATAGATAAAATTAATAGTAAAATATAGATTCTTCTAGATTTCCTATCTTCCTTCCCTAACACTCCACATGGTTCATTCGTTCATTCCCTAACACTCCACTGGGTTCATTCATTCATTCCCTAACACTCCACATGGTTCATTCAGTTCATTCATTCAGACTATGTCTCCACTGCAGAGGTGCACCCTAAGCAGTTTAAGATAATCTATGTATCTCAATCTTTACCAACAATATTGGGAATAAGCACATGACCTTAAGAGGTTAATGATCTCCATTCTGGGGTCTTCTTTAACCTATTATGTAAAAAACAACTTTCGCTTTTCTTGCTGGACATAAGCATGTGATCATGGAACATTTGGAACTACTGGCAACCATCTTGGGATCATGAGAGAACTTGCCGGAACTTAAGTCAACACCAAAGAAACAGCTGAGAAACAGAAAAAGAGGAGTTGGGTCAGAGCATGTTGTTTCACCCCTGGACAGAGTTTTGCTTATGGGTAGAATACTCTGAACTTCTCAGCTATGTGTGAATTTATAGACTCTTCTTAAAAAATTATTGTTATTAAGCCAATCTGGGTTGGTATCCCCTGTTATGCGCAACCAAAAAGAACTTTGCAATATATTCATGTTTTTGTGGCTCTGCCATTTCAATCATATCTACTTCTCTCTTTATTCTTTCTTTAAGGAGGTCAAGCCCTCTTCCTCCATGATACATTTCCAGACTTTTCTAATTCATAGTGAGAGAACCCTACTGCAAACCACTTTATTTTTCATGGTATGTACTAATAAGAGCACTCACCAAGATATATGATGCTATCATTTCATTATGACTCTCAAATCTTTAGCTTAACATATTTTCCCCTCTTTGTCTCCAGACTTTTACTTCTAACTGACCAGATGACATCTCAACTTGGATGTCTTAAAGGTTCTGCAAACTGAATCCACCCATAACCAAATCCATAAAAATCTTTCTCTCAAGAACAGCTTTCCTCTAGTTTCCCTATTTTTTTTTTAAATAGCACCATCAACATCAGTTGGAGAAGCCAAAAAGTAAGATCCTCAACATTTTAAAACAGACTCAGAGTAGATTTGATTCTTCTTTTCTCCTTCAGCCCCAGGATTTGACCATCAAGCCCTTTTGATTTATTTCCTAGTTCTCAAATCTACCTACTTTGTCCATTTTCTTTTTATATCACCTCCAAATTCTCTCTCTTGCTCCACCACCATCACCACCACCACTAAGATATTGTTGCCTGGGATGCTGCTTAGATTTTTTTCTATCTCCCATCTCACATTTTGTTTCCCTCCAATATTTTCTCTTTGGGGTATTTAGAGTGATCTTTTAAAATTACACAGTGGAATATAAATCCATTGTTTAAAAACCTTCAATGCCTTCCCACTGTTCTTAGGGTAAAGAACAAGGCCATATCACCCAATCCCTACCTAACTCTCCAGCCTTATATCCCTGGAAGACAGTGACCATTTCTGTTTCTAAATACACTCATGTTTTTAAAAACCCAACATTTAGCAGAGTGTTTGGCACAACAATAAATATTTGTCAAATGGATAATTGCTTTGCATAACTCTT